>JAHDVE020002455.1:0-157931 GCA_022606495.2 Halesus radiatus | reverse complement strand
ATTCTCATTACAACATACATTCCACCAACCTACAACTAAAAGGACTTTTGGACAAATAAATTTGTAATATTTCTCCAACTTATTTTACAACCCCCTTCTAACAACAAAAACCATAAAAATAATAACCGACTTCACACGGGAACGTTATAAGTGGACGTAACTATTAAAAAAAAAATGGACTGGAGTTCCTTATTCCTACACAAAACCATCTACAATATGACCTTAGAACGGGGTACCAAAGTAAAATAACTTTTTTTTCGAATTTTGTAAGAAATCCCTTTATGAAATAAATAAATAAAAATACGAGAGTGTAGGATGTGGAAATCATCCACAATCGCCTCGTGTAAAATTTGGCGAATATCTCGGCGAGGCGTGTTGAATAGTATGGAGTTGTGGAGGCGGTATTCGACTACCTCTGCGTTATATGTACTTCCTATTCCCATGGAGTTATATGTAGTTATGTTATGTTGTTGTGTTACGTTGCGTTATGTTGTATTATGTTATGTTGTCCGTAGAGTACGGTTATACGGGGGAGGGGAAGGAGGTTGGAGTCACCTGAGCGCTGCGTCATTTCAAAGTCATTTCGCTCGCTTATGAACAAGTCAGGTACAGAGTGGGTCAAGTAAAATAGCAAACACAATGTCGTCACCTGAATGCATAACTATCCCAAGTCGCATTAAAATCAGTTTCATTTTTTTTGGATGACTTGTATAGCGCCGTTTTTGTGAGAAATCACCTCAAGGGCGCTGTACGAATATTTCTTAACTAATTATGTACAGACAGATACAGAAAAACATAGTTACCTGGCAGGTCGCTTCAGATGAACACAGTTTTAGAAAAATTTAATTATAGAGATGATAGTTTTACATGGTTATTTGTTTCTCCTTTTCTATTGATGTTACATTTATTAGATGATTGGTGGCACAAGAAGACTTGGTATTTATTGAATTATTGGTATTAATTTTTAAGACTGGAAAGTATTCATAAAATAAATTTTAGGACTCGAAAATATCTATAAAATTACCTTAAAAAGCGTAAGAAGCTTTTAATAAATATTAACTTTTTATTTTTTTTTTATTTTACACTTTGGATGTTTACAGTGTTGCGAGCTGTGGACGCATTTGCGCACCGATGCGTGAATTTTTAATTATATATATATTTTTTTATTATTTAATGACTTTAGGTAAGTTCGAACCGGCCAGCCTAGCTAAGCAATTTACAGGTGAATTTCTTTAATTTATGGATACGATTGTCTGAAAAGATGTGTTTTAAGTTTAGTTCTGAATTTTGTTGAGTCTTTGATAATTCTTAAGTCATGCGGCAGTTCATTCCAGGCTTTAGGTCCTGACACTCCGAAAGCACTATCACCGAACTTATGCCGATAGCTGATGACGCTGCTGACCTAAGGGTGGACTGCCGTGAGTTGGTATTTTCGGGAATACACAGTTCTGATAAGTTAGCCGGAGCCATTCCGTTAAGTGACTTAAATACCATCCAGCAGAGCTTGAACTGGATTCTTTCAGGACATTTGAGCCAGTGGAGATTTTTGAGATGCTCTGAAATGTGAGAATATTTAGATACGCCGGTGATAAGTAATTGCGGTCTTTGCGCAAGCCCATATTTCCATCGATTTTGTCGACATGTGAAGAAATATTTCCATGCGAGAGAATCCGTTTTCAAAACTTTAAATGCCTCTCTTGTAAAATTTGTTCAAATACAGTGAGGATAATTTTTTGCATTATCCTTCTTTATTCAATGGTTGTACAGATTTTTTAACAGTTCTGTAATGTTTGTAGGATATTTTATGTATATATTTTTATTAATATTAAATTTTCTCCCTCGAAATAGGGTAGACTGTCGACGCGCTTGCCCCATTTCGCCTTCTTTCGCGTCGCCTCCAAGTTTCCAGTAATATTTGATTTTTAAATAGGGTTTCCTGAAACCAGCTGAATGACAGTCCTTCCACAATGGGTGCCATTCTGTGCTGTCGGCGAACTATATTCAGATTTGGTCGCTTCATTTCATAGAGGATCTGAAAATATCGCGTTGAATTTTGTGTTATTTTTGGAAAAGCAGTGGGATTTTGGAAAAAAAACGTGGTGTTATGTTGCTATTTTCGTATTTTGGAACAAAGGTGGAAAATATATTTTTTGTTTTTATTTTTTTAAATTGTTTTTAATTTATTACTGTTTATTTATTGTAATTATTTTTTAAAATCGAAAAGATATTGTAAAAAACGGAGTTTTCGACCGGAAGTCATGTGCATTCCATTTAATGGCTATTCAAGCTTGTCAAAACCAAAGACAAAGAAATATTTAGAACGTATAATATTATATGCTTTTGAACGGTGTATTGTTAATACCCGACATCGTAGCTGAAATAGTATTCTACTTCCCTTATAATTTCACGCGAGGCCGCCAACACAGACTTCTATTTCTTCTGAGGAGCATAACTAACTTACCAATGGTGATGCCTCTGAGAAGACTTACTCGGTTAGTTGCTAACTGAGGAAATGTGGATATTTTCCTCGTGATCTACAACACGAACTAGCTATTAAGTTTTGATCATATTAAGTACCTACTAGTAACCTATTTTATATCTGTTTTTACTTATAACTTATACTTATATAATTACATATGTTAACTATATTTTTTGTGATTTTTTATTGCTTTTATTGGTTAAACTGAATGCCGTAGAAATGAGATCTCTGAGGCGAATGTGTGTAAAACCATATAAAATCTTGTGAAAAATATTAAGATTCGTAAAGAATACAAGGCTGATGTAAGCGTAATGAGCAAGATAAAGGGACGCTTAGATGGTTTGGGCATGTAGAGCGAATGAACGAAGAAAAGAGTGTAAGGAGAATATATGACGCGAATGTGAATGGAAGAAGAAGCAGGGGACGCTCGAGGAAGACATGGCACATGTCAGAAGTCGGAATAATAGAAGAGAATATTTAAGACGATGTATGAATGTGAATGAAGCAAGAAGTGTATGCCAAGATCGAGTTGTTTGGCGGTCCGTCCTCTCTGCCTACCCCTGCCGAGAAACGGCGTGATGGTTAGTTAGTTAGTTAGTTATGACTGTTTTTCTAAAATTAATGACTTTCTCGTTTTAGAAATCCAGAACATCGAGTGGAAAACAAGAAAATTCGCGTTATTTACCCATAAATTGCGAATATTATATTAAAATGGAAAAAAATCGCATTTTTCGCTTTGAAATACCGATATTCGCGTAAAAGTTCGCGCTATCGGAAACGGGAATTTTCCAGATTTCCAAGGATCACTCACGAAATCTCTTCTTCCCCCCACTCCACCGGTTATCTAGTGTTTCTCCTGGCTCCTAAAGCCTCTCCGGGTAACACTTTTCTAGTTTTAAGTACAAAAATAAATCATAGATCGATAAATACTTTATCGTCTGTCTGGATTTGTATTTTTATAATTTGATAATATCCTTAACACATACACCAGTTTCAATGGAAATTATATTAAATGTGTTTTACTAATTTAAACAAAAAATGTTAACCTGAAGTGTTGATTTTCTCCGGTCACACTGTATAGTCCTCCATTTCAAGTGCAAAGATCATTGCACTCTCTGAGAGCCGCGCTATACGACGCCATATCTACCTATAGCGCGATGTTATGGTGGTCTAACTCACCCCCCCCCCTTCCCCCACCGTGATCACATCCGCAGTTCATGGTATAAGTAAAGAGCTTAGACCAATACCATCGACACACAGATTTTGCATTCGTCCATCGTAAACAAAACGGGTACTTCGTAGTTTCGTACAATCTACACAAGTATTATAATATATATACTCGTGTTTAATCCTGGTATAATCTTTAATCATAGTGTGTAGTGTAGTTACATAGCAGGGGTGGCAACACTTTTTGTTCTAGTTGCGAATAGTTGATTTAAAAAAAATGGCGATCGACTGATATCGCTTAATTACAATTCGAATATGCAGATTACGTATTTAGAAAACAGATATTTTGTACATATTACAAACAAAAATTCATACAATAATGTAATTATGTATTTCACCAGTAAAAATGAGAAAAGAATTTATTTATTTATTTAATATCACCGGTATAAAAAATATACCATAAACGATAATTACATGTCACAGTTAACTACAAGCATACGAATATAGCACACACAATTTAAAAATATAACTATTAAATCTGATATTAGGTCGTAGGAGAGTATATAAAGAATAAAAGTTCATGAAGGATTTAAAAGTAAAAGATATGCGTACATATAAAACGTATAGTAAACTTAAGTTATATTAATATTGATTGAAAAGATATGATAGTAGAGCCTTCTTGTGCAGTTAAATAAATCCGCTACATCTGCGTATCTATTACTAACTTCATGTAATCTAGGTACAAGCGAGTGTTTGTAATGCTCAGTCTTGTACTAATAAAAAAAGAAGGGAACTAACGAATTTTAAGAGATGGAAGATGGAGTAGTTTCGACTTGTTTGAACAAGAAATAGTACAATATGGGTCTTTGGTCTAATTTAAATTCAGAAAACCATTATCATAAAAACAATCTCGTTCTAATGTAATTAAAGGATTTTTTTAAAGCCTCACGTTTTGGATGTATTATTAAAATTGTGGGAATGGGAAAAATATGCTAAAAACTAAGTGCAGAGATGCTGCAGGAGTTACTCAGTTCAGGGGACCGTTTTTGGTCTTTTGTATTTAGAAATATAAAATTTGCATCATAGCTTGATTTGCGAATTTATCGTTGGGTTTTCGTGGCCGGGTAATCCGGCATAAAATGGTTCAGAAAGTGATTTGATTAGTTCCTTTGTCAGAGGAATCGTATAATAAGGCCGGCGATCGACAAAAAATACCTTTGCGATCGACCGGTAGATCGCGATCGACGCACTGGCCATCCCTGTTATACCTACACTATACATGCAACGTTTGCAAAATATACACGTTCGCAGTGTAATACACAGGAAGTAACTTGCAAGTAGAAGAGCAAAAATAGTAGTTAGGAACAACTAGTATAAAAGAGAGTAGAAGCAACTATTAAAGCTTCATTGGAAAAAAAAAACAAATAAGCTTTTTTTATAATGATTTATATTTATTTTCATTCTTATTTTGTACTAGCTGATGTGTTCCCGCCCTTGCTCGAGATTTAGTATAAAGTTGTGAAGTTGTGAATTCTTGCTTGTCATTAGGGTGCCATAATTGATTTGACAGCGAAAGTAACTATCTCCAAATAAAGAAACATTCATTTCAATATTTTATTTCATTCCAAACGTTTATTTTTTCAAATAGATCTAAATCAAAAAGTTCTTCAGTGGGTACCTACTCGTGTTTTCCATTTTAAAAATATTCTACCCAAAAAACCTTCTTCTTTTGAATATGCAATCTGTAGCTAACCAGAGTGTTATATCTATGGGATAATCTAAATAAAACATGGTTCAATGTTTTTCATACTAATTTTAAAACGTTATAGCAAGAGTTTTACATATTGGATTTCATTCAAACTACTTTCAAAATCTTCCGGCAGTAATAAAAACAAACTGTGCTATTTTCAGCGAAACCGGTAGAGTCATTTTTGAGAACATCGAGGACAAACAAACAAACTTACATTGATTTTTATATATATATATATATAGATTACAATGGTGAGATAAATAATATAACGTGTTAATCTGGAGTGACCTGCCAGGGAAGTATGTTTCTGTATCTATTTGTACATAATAAGATAAACCCTGGCATGTTATATTTCTACAGCAGCCTTGAGGTGATTTTCAGCAAGACGTGTATGACCAGATCTGTATAGCCAGGTATTTCCCCACCTTCCTCTACCCTTCTCCTTCCCCTCCCCAATACTTTCAACCTCACAACTTTCCCCAATCGGGGATGCTATAGTCTCACTGGCTCAAGACGGTTGGGAGTAGTCGGGACTATACATAGTGCGGTATTCATATAAAAAAATAACTGTTTTTTTTTTTAATTTTCTACCCTAAATATAATTATTATAGTCAGAGTTATTTTATGGATAATAATATTATCGTAGTATTTCATTTCAAGTACGCTTTACCATAATAAATTTAAAAATAATGATTTACTAAATCCATCTAGTGGTATTCCTACAGTACTCCTTTCATAATCTATTCATAAACATATTCTATTCATACATTCTTAACATATTGTATACGTTCTTACTTATTCTTAACATTATTCCTACCGTGCTCCTTATCAGTATACACAAAGCGATACAAAGGAACATATTCACAATAGCAGTGCAAAAATAGCAATATTTTAAGACAGGAGTCGGGCTATGTTCAGTAATAACCGAGTTTTGAGGAAACCGAAACCAAACAACCTGCGGAGGCAGAAGAATTTTTTAAATAATTTTGTTTTTAAAGTCCGCTTAGATTCAGTCAATTTCTGGATATTAATTAGTAAGAGCCGAGGGAAGTTTATTCCAAATGAGCGGGCCATTTATACGAAAAGAGCGATCATAGATCATAGTAGACGGCTTGATGTGACCTTGAAAATGTATATTTCATTAAAATAGAATACGAAACGTTCTTTGCTACTCGAAATAAGTCTTAATTAAGTTAATCATTTTTTAAAATTTAATTCGACCTCACATTAGAAGCATAGAAACATAATTTCAAAGAAGTAAGGGATGGATTGGGCATGTAGAGCAAATGAACGAAGAAAGGAGTGTAAGGAGAATGGAATGGAAGAAGAAGCCGGGGACATCCGAAGAAGACATGGATCGATCAAGTGAATCAAATACTTGAGTCGGGCCATGTCTGAAGTCGAAATAACAGAAGAGAATGTATGAGGCGTTGTGTGAATGCGAATGAAGCAAGAAGTGTATGCCAAGATCGAGTTGTTTGGCCGTCCGTCCTCTCTGCCTACCCCTGCGGAGAAACGGCGCGGTGGTTAGTTAGTTAGT
This sequence comes from Halesus radiatus, assembly GCA_022606495.2. Classification (NCBI taxonomy): domain Eukaryota; kingdom Metazoa; phylum Arthropoda; class Insecta; order Trichoptera; family Limnephilidae; genus Halesus; species Halesus radiatus. The sequence continues at coordinate 150,995 of JAHDVE020002455.1, read as the reverse complement.
TAGTTAAGTTTTGAAGTGGATGTTACAATAATATGATGAACTAATTATAAAAAATAACAATATTATCTGGAGAATTAATATTATAAAAATAAAAGAAGAAGAAAAAACAATAGTAAAATAATAAATTCAGAAATTCTTATATCGTCGCCCATAACTCTAACCGATGTATTAATTTCCAGGATAGCCAAAAAACTGTTCTTTGTCGGATTCTCATACATTATGTTACATGTTTCAAACAAAGAAAAATGCTCAATTAAAACCACATTAGCGAAATGTGTAATAAAATGTATACGAATCCAGCAAAAATCAGTTTTTTGACTTTCCTGGAAATTATCTAAATATGAGATACGCCTGTTTGTGTTGTGGGCGACGATATGATCTGAGGTACCTACCTAATTGTAAAGTTTTCCAGATCTCCACATTTGAATACAGAAATCATTAAAATATGCAAAAATTTAATATAATTAATATTAATACTGCTGACTGTTCCATCGATATTGGATATTAAAATAATATTCCACAACATAAATCCCATTTTATTAGTTGATGAGCTCGTTTTTACGAGTTTTCTCGCTTCCCGCCTTTTTGCGCGTCAACGACCCTATTTCCGCGCCAAAAACATAGAATCTCGGCGAACCGATCCTGTTCGTGACGCGTTCCAACGTCACAAAAGCTCCGCATTCGTGACCGGCACCGTTACAACCTCTCCCTCTTTCTCATAAACAATGCATGCAATAGAAAGAGAAGGAAGAGCGGAGCTCTCAGCGGCAGGACCAAATAAAGCAGTTCTATCGATATCGATGCTGGAAATACAATAAGCTCCACTAAAATATTAGGTATATATATTTAGCTAGTCACAATTGCGGAAGAAACTGGAACTAAAAACTAAATTGTATTGCATATTTTTATTGATATTGTACTATTACCCACTGAAAACAACCAAAGTGTAAACAAAAAAAACGTTAATATTTATTAAAGATTCTTACGCTTTTCAAGGTAATTTTATAGATATTTTCGAGTCCAAAAATTCATTTTATGAATACTTTCCAGTCCTAAAAATTAATACCAATAATTCAATAAATACCAACTCTTTTTGTGCCACCAATCATCTAATAAATGTAACATCAATAGAAAGGGAGAAACAAATAACCATGTAAAACTCTGATCTCTATAATTAAATTTTTCTAAAACTGTGTTCATCTGAAGCGACCTGCCAGGTAAGAATGTTTTTCTGTATCTGTCTGTACATAATTAGTTAAGAAATATTTGTACAGCGCCCTTGAGGTGATTTCTCACAAAAACGGCGCTATACAAGTCATCCAACTATTATTATTATTTGATAGGTAAGTGTTCATTTAAAAAAATAAATTTCTGAGATCACCACTTGTTGTATGTGTATTTAAGTAGGTACTTAAATGTATTACATGGCTACTACCAAATACTCTTAAATGATAATACATCTTATAGCGCACTTGAAATGAACCTTCACAAAACGGCGCTATAGAAATTTACTCCTATTATTAGTATTATTATAGCAACATACTACACCAGCGCCCTCTAGCGGTCCGAGTTGTACGAATTGGTTTTTTCAAACATTTTAATAGCCTTTTCTACGAAATATATTATTAAAGAGGTTATTAGGATTGTATTAACATTTAGAGCCTCGCTGCCAGCGCACTGTCAAAATGGTTTACAAAGAAAATAAAATATTTATTATAACAGCAATACAGTTTGGAATAATAAGTCCCGGGCCGCTAGAGGCGGGGATGTTTAGCGTGTTGCCAGTATTTTGATGTCTATGATATTTGATTGCACGCGTAGCTTTTTCAAAATGCTGGCAACACGCTACACATCTAGCACCCTTGTTGCTATTATAATGGAATGAAAACACTTAATTTCTCCAACTCGCGCCGCTAGGGGCGCTGGTTAGCATGTTGCCATCTCGATAATCGTAAATGTCAAGAACTGCGCGTATATTTCTACGCTATTTGAGACTAACACTTCAAAACCGGTAACATCCTTCAAAACGTCGCTGAAATTTTAAACCATTCTTAATTTATGTATTATTTTCAATTACATTGTAAGGGGCAGGTACTCATAGAAGCTCCAAATTTGTTGTTCGAACTTCAAAAACAAGCATAATGATTCGTTTCTTCGGTACAAATACTGTGGGTTGGAGAATAACTTACCTGGCTTTGGCGTATATGTATATATGGGTTTGTAGTATTTTGTACGTCATAGAATTTATGGCGTTGGTCGTTTCGGGCCTTCAGATGGAGAGGGCGAACTCGGCCTTGTAATTATTATCTAACGACTTACCTGCGGCCCGTTTCTAACCTAACCTAACCTAGCTCAACCCAATCTTTGGAAGCAGGGCTAGGAAACTTTTATATTTTACAACAAATTAAGACTTTACGTAGAGAGTATATCATCGGAATGTATTGCAAGTACTTACTTAATATTATATATTGCAAGTACTTACTTAATATTATGTATTGCAAGTACTTACTTAATATTATATATTGCAAGTACTTACTTAATATTATGTATTGCAAGTACTTACTTAATATTGCGTATTGCAAGTACTTACTTAATATTATGTATTGAAAGTACTTACTTATATTTTTTAATAGTTTTGTATGAAACAGGTCGCGCAGCCGTTCCTCTTAAGGCCGAATCCCAAAATAAAATCAATGGATAGAGCTCGACGACCACGTGCTCCTAATATTTGAATAAAAATTACCGTCTTAAATGTAAACTTGAGGCTAAATTGGGACTGGAACCTCCAGCAATAATACTAATCAACCTGAGTCAACCCCAAACTCCAAGATTCAAAAGTTAATTGAGCGATAGCACTCGACGACCACTGGTTCCTAAGATTGGGGTAAAATTATGATCGCATTCCTTAGCATTCAGCATTCAATATGGCGTGTAGTCGTAATGGTCAATCTGTCGCTTTTTGAGCCGGCGGAGATCTATTCTACTCCGAACATTACTATTGTATATTGTAGGTAGTGCAGAGTACATAGACAAAGGGACTTCACTTCAAACTTCTGCTTAATCGCCTCTGACAGGGGCTGTCAAGCTACGACCTTAAATAATGTTATCAACCGCATACTTTTCCATGATCTGACTGAGGGGGAAACTGTACAAATGGTCGAGGAATGTTTTATATTGGCTAGAATGTTTATTTTCATATTAACGGTCAATTGTTCAATTCCACAAAATACACAACACGAAAAGAGGAAAACAAGAGCTACTGAAAAGATTATACATACAGATCCGGCCCCATATGCACTCACGGAGTGGGGTCCTTCCTTTTTGGAAATTTCCCCAAAAAACATACATACTCCACTTTGTTTACGTAGGCTAGTGGTTACCCCCAGCAAGAAATTGAACATACATTTTTTAAAATCTATTTTCCAAATAACTGAGAAATAATGACAATCTAGTAGATATTAATTTAGGAATATCACACATTAGTATCAATTTTCCCAGGCCTGTGGAACTATGGTATCCTCAATTGGGGTATGTGGTGAGTGTGAAGAGAGTGGAGTGTAATCAAAATTATACCAAAAACACAAAAAAGCGCCACAGGCGAAAAAATTTCCACGTCAGAGGTCAAACTATAAATGATTTCGATTTTCATTATTCGGAAAGTCAATTTACAAACAATATTCAGATCCGAAATAATTTAGTATTTCTTAAAACGGAAATCATTTTTTTCATTTTATTAAGGAAAGTCTGGATATTCGTAACCCTAGAATGTTTTTCTTCTTCAAAATGGTGGATTCAAGAAGAAGCGCCGCAGGTGAAAAAATGTCCACATCTAAGGTAAAACTGCAATATTTTAGGGTTTCACCTTAAATGAGGAAACTTTTTTAAGAAGCACAGAGAGGATGCTGGTAATTATGGGTGGCTGGTTCAAAACATGGGAAAGGTAAACCGCTAATCCTTTGGCATTGATTAAACTAGTAATCTTTTAGGTTTGTTTAAAAAGGAAACCTTTAGAATATATCAAACGAAGACCCCAAGAAAATGCGCCACGGGCGAAAAAAAATGTACTTAATGTGAAACCAGGAAATAATGTTGTTTTTAATATCTTGAAATATTAATCATCTAAAAATCTGGAATCAAAGCAGTTGATTAAAAATATTTACATACTTAAGTATGTCGCGAAGCCCTATTGTATTTAGTAAAACAGATTGGAATTTGTTGAAAATTCTGATCGTAGTAACCAGAAACTCGATCGATTACAATCAAGTTAAAAATATTTTATTTTTTATTTTCCTTATCCTGTTAGGGCCCTAAGAAAAAATGGACATCATATTTTCTCTGTCTTCACTGTGTATGGTTTTGGCCCTAGATGGGACCCCTCCGAGGTTGGTGCTCCAGGAAAAATTAACATTTTATTCTGTTAGTCCTGTGTCCTTAATGTGTACCATATTGGCCGGAGCCCCCTACGAAGTGGTCGGATGTGTAAAAATTGAAATATTATTTTCAGAGTCCTGTGTCCGCAGTGTGTACCATTTTGGTACCTAGCCGGGACCCCTCTGAAGTGGGGACCCTAGGAAATGTGTTTAATTATTTCTTTCCTGTGTTCTTAATGTGTACTATTTTCACAGCATCCCCAAAGTTGGCATATGCCCTAGGGAACTTATTTCCATCGAGCCTCCCGTGTGGAGATATAGTTACAAATATGTTTTTTTTAAAGAATCATTCGCTGGCTGGGTGTTGATTCGGCAACCCCCTCTGCAATGTTGCCCTAGGCCTGGACCTCTCGGGCCTATAGCGGAAGTTCGGCGCTGGATGCTATCCTGATTTCTAACAGTCGCGCGTGTCTAGGATGTATGAAGAATGATGTAATGATGAATGCAAGTAAGTCTGAAGTCATGATGTTTGAAAGAGAGAGTACTAAAACAGTGTGCAATATAGTTGTAAATGCTGAGTACTTGGAGCAGGTCGATGAGTTTGTTTATTTGGGAGGTATGTTGGAAGCGCCATTGCGGTGATTTTAGTCACTAAACGGCGCTCAGAAAAATTGACCAATTTGTTATACGTTTACGAGGGATGGAAAGGCTGATAAGGATATTGATAGAAGGGTAAATGCAGTAAAATCCATTAATGGAGGACTGCACGCGGTTGGCGGAATAAAAAAAATGTTCAAATAGCGAAGTTAGCAGTCTGCAATGGAGATCTGATACCAACTCTGATGTGAGAGACGCATGGAACTGACAGAGGAAGGATATGAGTAGACTGAATGCTGTAGAAATGATATCTCTGAGGCGAATGTGTTGTATAACCATGTACGATCGGGTGAAAAATTTTGAGGTACGCAGATAATGCAAGGCTGATGTAACGTAATAAGTGTGATTAAGTAAAGGGACGGTTAGATGGTTTGGACATGTGGAGCGAATGAGCGTAGAAATATAATAATAATAATATCTTTGTTGTAATTAAGTTTAACTATAACTAAAATACATGTATAATAAAGTGTACAGTGGTTTATAAAGTAGATATATAAAAAGGAAAATAGTAAATAATATAATAACAGTCGGTAATAAGTAAAGAACAAAAGTACACGTAAATGAGTGTAATGGAAGAAGCCGGGGACGCCCAAGGAAGACATGGCACGATCAAATTAATTAAATACTTGAGTCGGGCCATGCCAGAAATCAGAATAACAGAATAGAATGCATGAGACGACGTATGGATGTGAATGAAGCAAGAAGTATGCGTCAAGACCGATATGTTTGGGGTTCCGTCGTCTCTGCCTACCCGCACGGAGAACGGCGTGATGGTTAGTTAGTTAGAAAGCTATAAAAGTTAAATTCTTCTCGAGTTTAACAGAGATTATCTATGATAAAAATATTCACATTTACAATTAATATTTATTATGTTGCTAAAACTCAAAACCTTGCCTTTCTAACCCCTGCATTATTTCCGATTCTCTCCAACTACCAGGAAAGGTGCGTGAGTAGAGAGGGACAAAACATCTCGACATATTTTTTGCAGGACAGTATCCAATCGTAGAAAAAACAACGGTTGAGTTTTTTTTGAGAATTGGCTTAGCACGAACCTCAAACTTGACCAGCTGAATAAATGCCTAACAGCTAGAAAGGGAATTACTCACTTTGAGGTTAAACGAAATGGGATACGAACTCACAGATGGCGCTAATTCAAATATTTTATTAAAAAAATAGTTTTAGCTTTTAACGCTTTTATATATTGAGATGATTTTTTTGTTCGCGGGGGTGTAGACACGGCATATCAGTGGCGTGCATTGATCTATAACCAAAGGTAGGCTGTTTCGAGTCCGGGTATGAATAGGACATTGAATATTTGAAAACGGGCTTTTTATTATGTTGCTAAAAGGTGTACATTTTTCATAGAAACACATTATCAGTGTAGAACGATTGTCATATAAAAAAGAAATCACACATTTATAAAGAAAAAAATATCAGAAATTCTTTGGTTCGTTTTTCTTAGGGCAGGCACAGCTTTTCAGCGTTTATGGAATGCATGCCACTGAGCGATATGAAATGGAATAAATTGTTTTTGTAAGTTTAAAGCTCAAGTTCTCCAAGAATCTTATAAAAATACTGTATATGTTAGTTTTACAACAATATAGAGCTTTTAATCTACAGTAACAATTTATTCAATTTTATATTCCGTGTGTACACCCGTCACCAAACAATTCATTTCAATATTTAAAAGAATTGAAAAGTGGTAAATCTGTTTTTTTTTCTAAAATATTGATATTAGCGCCATCTATTACTTTTCGTTTAGCCTAAGATGCGATTTTTTTACCAGTTGAAACTGCCTAACTCATAATAATGGTAGGCAGAGAAGGTCCAAGGCTGTCTTCCCACACACTTTGCTTCGTTATTATTATGCATTATAGCCAGGGACCTAAAAAACTCGCGTTATTTTTAAATAAAAGCGCAGGTATTTTGCAACAACAGTAATTTATTGTTATTTTTTAGTATTTCACATTGAAAAAAGACCGATCGCCGTTTTATGTTATTTTTTTACTAAATCGAAAAATGAATGACAGTTTGCAGCGTTTTCGACGCCAAGTTATTTCCATTTTATGACTATTCAAGCTTTTCAAAACCATGGACAGAGAAATATTTAGAATGCTAAATATTTCTTTGAATGAGTTAGCTAAATAGCTAACCATCACGCCGTTTCTCCGCAGGGGTAGGCAGAGAGGACGGACGGCCAAACAACTCGATCTTGGCATACACTTCTTGCTTCATTCACTTTCATACAACGTCTCATACATTCTCTTCTGTTATTCCGACTTCTGACATGGTCCGACTCAAGTACTTGATTCACTTGATCGTGCCATGTCGTCCTCAGACGTCCCCGGCTTCTTTTTCCATTCGCATTCCCGACATATAGTCTCCTTTTTTTACAGTAGACCCTGAGGGAAATAATTTCCCTCAAGGCCTATATCATCTTTGGGGACGCTGTGTGGAGGGTCTTTTAGAGGATAGGAAGGAGTGAACTTTGGGTCTTGAAGAGACCCGTGTTGTAGGATGGAGGAAACGAGACCGGCAGATCATTCCACAGCCGAACTGTTTAACATAAGAATGAGACGTAGAAGTGACCCGTTCTTATGTGACAAATGTCAACCGTGTGCAAATGTTGGGCGCGCGTTTGGCGTGTTTCCCGACTTATGCACCGGTGCCGAAGGGATCAATGATGCTAGTTCCTCAGAGCATCTTCCATTAAAATACCGTTAGAATATAATATAATAATAAATAGAATAATAATTCCATTAGAACAAGGACAGCATTTCCACCTGACGTCTGTGCTCCAAAGGTTGCAGTCCGTTTGTTAAGATAGGCGAATCTATCAAACGGACCGCCCGTTTCTGCACAGAGTCAAGGGTTTTTTAAAGATATTTTGGGGTTCCCGACCAGAGGTGGCTGCCAAATTCTACAGTGGGGCGCACTTGCGATTTGTACAGGGTCAGCAATTGTGTATTATTAAAGTATTCTCCTTACACTCCTTTCTACGTTCATTCGCTCTGCATGCCCAAACCATCTAAGCGTCCCTTTCTTAATATCTTACTCACTGCGCTTACATCAGCCTTGTATTATTTACGAATCTCAACATGTGAGTTAGCTGCGTTCTATTTTATGACTATTCAAGCTTGTCAAAAATAGGAAAAATTCGAGTTATTTGGCGGAAAAATTACGAATGAAGTCTCTTTCTAGTTTACAAATCACTAATTATAACTTACATTCTAATTGATTTTATCTCATTTAACTTAATGTGGTTCTTACAACCAATTTTTAATTTGTTAATTCGTATAATTTTTATGGTTTCCGGTAGCCATTTCATCCCCTCGTAGAATAAACTGTTTTGCTTATTGACTTTGTTCTTTTTTGGTAGTCTGATTTCCTTGCACGTCCTTGTGCTATCTCTGCGAATGTTCTTGTGGTACGTATTTTGGTTTGAGAAGTATTTAAGTAATAGGTTGTTTTTTGTTCAATGTCAGTATCTGTTAGCTACCTTTGAAAATTCATTTCGCCTAAGTATTATTAGGTATCATTGCTCTATTTTTGAGCATTAGCTATTTATTTTGTTTTCTGTCTCTCTGATATGTTGTGTTGGAAATGGAGAGGGGAAGAAGATGTGGAGAGGGAGGTTGGCCCATGAACAAAACTAAACACTATTAATTTTGGCTCAAGTGCATTGATATTTTTGAAAATGACATCTTTACCGATGCTTGCATTCGATGGTTAGATACAATAAAGCTTCTTTAGTTTTAATCTGAATAATCCGTAATTGTTTTGCATAAATCATACCTACATACAGAAGAACTCTATAATAAGGAACTCCTGTGAAAAATATAATAACTTTAAAAATATGTATTTATATAGATCAGCAAACGCCAATTCTGAATATATGACTTTTATTATATGTTATTAATTATACGTAGAATTTATAAATCATTATTTAGAAGTAATAAAAAATCAGCTCATCAAAACATCGCCTTATGTTGGTGCATTTGGAACATCTGACGATTTTGCTTTGTATTTTAAACTCAATTTGGGTGACTTTAAGCTCAATAATTGTTGTTCAATATAAACAACCATTATTCATGAAAGAAATTAGAGTATTAATGATCAAACCAATTATCAGTACGGATATTATGATAATGTTAATGGTCAATACTATTATTATTCTTTAACTTAAAGTTTATAAAAGGGTACATAATTTTATTTCTTATGTTTAGTTTTGGTTTACCATGAATAGAATATACAATTATGTATGATAAAGCTCATCCTTAATAATAATAATAATCGGATGATTTTTATAGCGCCGTTTTTGTGAAAAATCACCTCAAGGGCGCTGTACAAATCTTACTTCCTATTCTTACATTATTCCTATATTACATCTATTACATTTTTTTTGGACAGGCTATTATTACACATTATTTATAGACCATATAAAGAGATGCAGTTAAATTATCAAAACTAAATACGGCTTGATCTAAGTTTTCATACACGTTAAATTGAGAAAAAAAAAGCTAACTGTATTTATTCCTTACGATATATTGCAAAACGCTAATACAAATGATAGGAGTTATGTGAAGCTGGGCGGCGGGTGAGGACGGGGGCCAGGGGAACTGATCCATATCCATATCCAATCTTCTTTGTCTTTGTTGGTGACGCCCCTGGGCGGCCTGACTGGACGCCTGGTGTTGGTCTGCCCGTACGCCAGGTAGCGCTTGTCGGCCGGCTTCAGGATCTGGAAAGAGCACACCAGCGTGTCTTCCATTTCTTGCCCCAGCCGGTGGTGTCCTTGTCGGGGTCGGACCACAGCAGGTTGCAGAGCAGCCTGGTCGGGCACGTCCGTGGGCCGCGTGATGCACCGGATCTGCTATGTATACTGGAGGTCAGAACTCAGGTCGCCGTGACAGCAGAAGATCTTCTCGTCAAATGTCTTTTCCTATTGCGTCTTTCTCGGCAGCCACGAAATCTAATTTTACGGGTTGCGGTTGTGGTACAACGTTCAAGGTTTTACAACGATATCTTTGCAGCTATTAAATGGTCCAAAATAACACATTCACCATTAAGTTTGCGTTGTGTAGCACGGTCGTATACGATATGACATTTGACATTCTAACCTCAAAACTTATCAAACCCGACCGGCCATAGATTTGGAGCATTTTGGCGGCCTTTGAAAAATTGAAACTTGAAAAATTATTTTAACCATCAAGTCACTTTAGAGAAATAACGAAATATTAATAATTTATTTTTTTAAATTGGACTGGAGTTCCTTATTATTTATTTTTTTAGCCTTGTTTATCGTTCTCGAATCTATCATTATACAATATGCAATATCTCGGATCTTCGATCCAATAAATTGATATTCTAGGAGTTATATTGAATATGGGCGTTCATAATATTAAGAGCCCTAAAGGTATGCAAGTTGTTCACAAAAAATGTGAAATTTCTTTCAACTAGTTTACAGTGGTTGAATTCAACAGTAATAAACCGGAACGTCGTTCCGGCTTGTGATATCTGAAGTGTATTGGTTACTCTTCGTGATCGTAGTCCTAAAAAAAACACGTTTCCATTATAATACTTTGGAAAAAATTGATCTAAAACATCTCAATTCTTATCGAAAAGTTGTTCTACCGTAACGTCATGAATTTTTCCTAAAAATGATTTAAATTTACGACCATAATAATAATAATAATAATCGGATGATTTTTATAGCGCCGCTTTTGTGAGAAATCACCTAAGGGGCGCTGTACAAATATTACTTCCTATTCTTATATTACGTCTCTTCTACGAATTTATTATTATTTATTTTTTTATTTTTTTTAACATTTATTTTCTCTTTTTGGACAGGCCATCATTACACATTATTTATAGACCATATAAAGAGATGAAGTTAAATTATCAAAACTATGTTTAATGTTAAATTGAAAAAAAATAAGCTAACTGTATTTATTCCTTACGATATATTGCAAGACGCTAATACAAATGATAGAGTGATTGTTTCCATTATATTCAAGAATGTATTTAATATTGCAAGACGCTAATACAAATGATAGAGTGACTGTTTCCATTATATTCAAGAATGTATTTAAGCTAAGACAAAGAATTATTATCCATATTTTTTAGGATAAATAACACAGAACACTCTTAAAAGGGTGGAGCGGCGAGGGAGGACCATGCAATGGGTAAGTAGATACCACCTTATCTATCGTAATATTGTTAATTCCCGAATGAATTCCTCTACATATTTGATATTTCTGACAGTATTTTTTTATACTCAAATATCAAAAGTCCCCTGCGATTCAATTGAACACGAATATTGCAACATGTTACGGTCCGCATAATAATATTTCCAGTGAATTATGCACGCGCCCATTAGCATTATCTAGTACCTACCCAACGGTCATTCATTATTAGATCGGCCATGTTGTTTATTGAGAATATAGTTTGTTGGTGTTGCCGGTTGAAAAGCGCGGGAATTAATCGAAATTTAGCGCCACTGAAGACCACGTGACCACGTGATGGGGCGAATAACCTCTCGGACAACAGTTGAACAGTTTGCAGTTTGGCTAGAATTGTTTACGATGTATCGATGATGCCTTGGCTCGGCCGAAGTGAGGCAATAGTTTGTATCGATATATGAGATCAAAATGTGGAAATGCCTTAGGTTGAAATCTATTAAATTCACATTATGTACTGTTTTACTGTACTGTATTTAATTTTTAATTATTTTTATTAAGATTTAAAAACCTCTTTGTAATATTTAATCATTGAAGAAAATAACATTAACATAACCTAAATGAAAGATGAAACCGAAAATAAAAAGATTTCAGTCTCATTTACTGTAGTATTTATTAAGGAGGTTTATTTATTTGTGAAAAATCGCCTAACATTGTTTATTATTAATAGCAAACTGCGTACCAAGTATCACTTATCGAGTATCGTTTTTCCAAGAAAGTTTATCATCTATTCTGTGCAATAGCTGCTGTTAAAATACATATTCTTCAACCATAATTTGTAAGTACCTACCTACTTCATTTGAAAAGAACTTGAAATCAGATACAAAATAACAGTGGAGTTATTCGTTATAGGTATCTGGTCTACAAATAATTTTTCCTTATTTGTGTACTACTTGTTATTCATATTTTTCTATGCGCAATAGAAACAAATATGCGTCATGGTTTTAACGATAGAGTTACTAGTCCCCCTCTCAAAAAAATTATATAAATCGCCCCTTATTTTAGTTCCTCCCACCAATAGAATCTGCTTAAAAATACCATTTACTGGGCAGCCGGGTAGGTACTCTACAATAATAACAATATTGGAGGTAGGTGCCTGCCCGCGGGTACTTGATACCTGGCAACAAAGCTTTATTCCAAATTCCAAGGATTATTAGCCGTAAATACACCGACCTGAACACAGCACAAAGCGAACAAAGTAATCTTCCTTAGAACTCAATACAGGTGGTTCGAGCTTCGAGCTATGTCGGTAGGAAGTGGATAAGTTAAGTACCCACCTGCCCTGCGTAGAGGTGCCTACCGAAAATTGAAAATAAAAAATCTAAATAAATTCTAATTCTTTTGACTTTTAGTTAAAGTTAGAAATGGGATGATTTATTTTTGGCTCTTTGATAATAAGGAACTCCAGTGAAAAATGTGATGACTAAAAAAAAATATATATTCATAAAGATCAGTAAACGCCGATTCTGAATATATAATAATATTTATATACGTAGAATTTATAAATCGTTATTTAAAAGTGAATAAATAATCATCTAATCAAAACACATTGTTATATTGGTACCATTGTATTTGGAACATATGACGTCACGTGTGTATTGAATGTTTTTGGATTAGTATGGAGATTTTTATTTTTCGATTTTGTTTTGCATTTTAAATATGTATTTTTTTTAATGAAATTTAAACATAATTTGTGTGACTTTAAGCTGTATAATTGCTGTTCAATATAAATAAATTATTAATAACAGAAATTAGAGTATTCATGAGCAAACCAATTGTCAATATGGATATTTTGATAATGATAATACTGTTATTATCCTTCGAGTTAAGGTTTCTAAAAAGGTACATGATTTTTAGTTATGGTTTACTATGAATAGAAGATAAAATTATGTACGGTAAATCTGATCCTTGTTTTGACATTTCATATTCTAATCTCAAAACCTACCGGCCATAGATTTGGAACGTTTTGGTGGCCTTTCAAAAATTGAAACTTTGAAAATTATGTTAACTTAAAAAAATCGAAATCTACTGGTATTAAAGTTTGAATGTCATTATTGTAAAAAAGTAAAATAAAACATTGGACTGGAGTTCCTTATTAGGGGAAGTTTGAGATAAATAGAAAGTACGAATCGGGTAGGTAGGTTCTCTTAACATCAATCAATGGATAATTTCATAATCTGTGGTTCGTAGGGTGTAATATGTGCAAGAAAGGGGATAAGTGTGTGGGGAAGGAATCAGAAGTGATTATAGCTCGCAAGGACACGGGATAATCAAATCAGGATACCTTCACCGTTACAAAGTGTCACCCGCAGGGAAATCAGAAAAAAATATTAATATTGTCAATGATGTCGATGGTGAATGCTGAAAATATTTAGCCATGAACAAATCCTAAAATTCAAGTCATTCGTTCCCATAGAATCCGAGAAAACAGCATTTCCTTTTCTCCCCATTTGTCCGCAGAAGTGAAGTTTTTTTTTCTCAAATTTTCCTAGTGACAGTTTTTTTGATCGATTCGTCTTCAAATCATCATTATTAGGGAAAATTCAAAACATCACTACTTTCGGTCCCATAGGACCCGAGAAAACCGCTTTTCGTTTCAGATTTCGGCTCTCATGTTTCTTTACAAATTTGTTTTGTAATTTACGCATCGTAGTCGGAAATATTCTAACTTCTTTATATTTAATTTTTAAATTTGTCTCTATTCCATTATTACGTGCCCATGCACATGTTTGCTATCTTTTTGGACGAATTAATAGATGCCTTCATTTTATTTTACCAAATTTTCTTGAATGTTATTCCTGAAAATACCAATTCACGACAGTCAACCTATAGGTCAGCAGCGTCATCAACTATCGGGAGGTTGAAGAAACCAAAGCGCACACTTGATACCAAGTTCGGCGAGCTTGCTTACGGAGTGTCAAGATCTAAAGCCTGGAATAAACTGCCACGTGATTTAAGAATGAGCAAAGACTCGATAGAATTCATAGCTGAACTTTAAAGCTCACCTTTTCAGGCAATCACATACATAAATAGAAGAAATGCACACAAAAATTGCATTTACATAAAGTTACTCATAGAATATGTCAATTATTTCACGCAGTAGCGTTGATCTACTGCTACAGAAAAAAGTCAGAAATTTTTCACAGTCGAAATGTAAATAACTATTGACATTTTCGTATTTAAACCTAAGTAGAATTTTTAAGCTTTTTAAGGACATTTTATGCAAAATTCTCTGGTCCTAAAATTGAACAATCTATGTAAATAAAAATTAATGATCGTCTGTCTGTCTTCGATTTTCTCGAAAATTACACGACCGGCTTCGCTGAAAATAGCATAGTTTGTTCTTATTAGCGCCGGAAAGGTTTAGAGGGTAGTTTGAATGAAATCCAATATGTAAAACTGTTGCTATAACGTTTTAAAATTAGTATGAAAACATTGAACCCGCCATGTTATATTGAGGTTAACCCATAGAAACGAGTAAACCACTCTGGTTAGCCATAGATTACATGTTCAAAAGAAGAAGGTGTGTTTGGGTAGAATATTTTCAAAATTGAAAACACAAGTAGGTGCCTACTTAAGAACTTTATGATTTAAATATATTTTGAAAAAAAAAAACGTTTGGAATGAAATAAAATATTCAAATGAATGTTTTTTTCTTTCTTTATTTAGAGATAGTAACAGTCGTCACAAGGTATTACTTTCGCTGTCAAATCAATTATGGCACCCAAACGACAAGCAAGAATACACAACTTCATAACTTTATTTTAAAAAAAAAACAAATATCCTGAACGAGACCGACTAGTACAAGTATAAATATTCCAAACAAATACCAATTCTACGTTTACCACAATATTTTAATAAATGTAATATTGATAGTAAAGAAGGATAAAAAGCCAGCAGTACAAATCGTATCTTCTCGAATCTTAAATTTTCTATAAAATTGTGTTTATCTGAAGCGTCCTGCCAGGTAAGTGTGTTTTTCTGTATCTGTGGCACATAATTAGATAGAGAAGAAGTAATATTTGTACAGCGTCCTTTCTATTGTTATTGTAATCCTTGTTGGAATCCTTTGATGATTAAATTATGTTTAAGTTTCTTCATTTCTGCAGCGGTTTTTTAAATTATTGATTTCGTTAATTATTATATCAATATCCTCTTTTTTGAGGCAGGAAATGATGACTTTTTAATTTTTTTATTCGCTTGCTATTCCCGGGCCTTTTGGAGTAGCTAATCCACCCCTGGACTCCAATCTACCCACTATCCACCACTGACTAGTCTTTGGTTCCTGCGGCTGGGGATTGTGGGGATATGCAAGTCGTTCTGCCTCATCCGGGCCATGGTGGTCACAACCTGCTGCCTTGTGCCTTGTACATCATCATCTGCTGCTTCATCAACACCACTCATCCTATAGGCTGGGGTGACCACAACGTTAAAGGAATCATAATAATACGCATTTATTTAATATTATATCTCAGGGTCGGCACCTTCATTTGCAATATTAATAATAATCAAAGGATTGCTTCCATAGGGTCGTTTTCGTGGAAAAATCATATCAAGGGCTCTTTACAGCATAATTTATCTAACCTACAATTTATCACGACAACTAAATTTATTACTAAAACTTACAACTAAAATTTATTACTAATGACTTACAACTAAGATTTATAACTAATGACTTAAAACTATGACTTATTACTAATAAATGACTTACAACTAAGAATTATAAGTAATGACTTACAACTAAGATTTATAAATAGTGACTTACAACTATGACTTGGAACTATGACTTATTACTAATAAATGATTTACAACTAAGATTTATAACTAATGACTTACAACTAAGATGTATTATTAATGACCTACAACTAAGATTTATAACTAATACAACCGAAAAAATATATTTATATTTATTGCGGTGAAATTTATTAAATTTTTAATAAGTTTTTTTACAAATAGAAATATTAAAAAAAAAATCTCTTTCCACGAATAGAGATGAACAACATTAATTAATTTTATTAGCTTAAAAAAAATAAAAAAATATAACGATACGTCGTCGCCCCAATAATAGCTGAATTTATTTTTCTTGTGATTATTTTTGAAATTTATTTAAAATTAGAGACTTACAACTAACGTATGTAAATACTTTAGTTGTATATTAAGAAAAATTATAATGAAAAAAAGTATGTTAGGTTAGACTAGGTTTTTTTGTCATTTTAAAATACTTTTAATGACTTTATATCACTTTTCAAAAGTGTGCCTATTTATCATGGAACCTTTTAAATTATGTATGCAAGGTCAGTGTGTTTATTTAAAAAAATATATTTAATTTAATGTAGTTTTCTTAGATCGTATGGTAACACCATGACAGTGCAATGCTCCTAGCATTACCATTCGTACAAGCACAATAAACCATAATACGGGGCAATCTCTCATTTCTTACTTCTTCACGCCGCGCCACAAACTACTGCCCGTAATATAATACCCCCGTAATCTCACCACTTCCCTTTTTACCTTGGTCCATTCAAAGTCTAATAAAGGGCCTGGATACGGTCCACAAGGCAGCCACTTTCGAGTTAGCTTTACGACCGTAAAATAAGATTAAAACAAAAAAAACACAGCGGTCGGTGTGAATCAGGTAGCCGAAGTTCACACGTTGAGATTTGTTCTGCTCTCAGGCGCCTTTTGATCTGAATTTTTTTTCAGTATAATTTTAAAAGTTCCATAAGGCAGCCACTTTTAAGTTAACTATACGACCGTAAAATTTAATGACTAATTATAAAAGTTTTAAAGGAATTTAAAAATGCATTTTTTATAAGCATTCTAAATTAAACATAATGTACACATAAAATTGAGGCATATTTTTATATCCAAATATGCTAGGCGCCTTTTGATCTGAATGTGTTCAGTATTTTTGGAGAGAAAGTAGGAAACACACAATAAAAAAATACTGAATACATGTAAATACATTAAAGATTTTTGCATAATAAATTGAAGAATGAGCGCCTTCTTTTTGTCAATCTAGTTTCACAAAGTTGTATTTTCGTTAGGCTATCAGTAGCCGCCTGGCGAGTTAGTTTTTCCGTAGAATTTCAAGTAATTTCTTATGTAGTTGATTGAACCTAGTTGACCATGGTAGGTAATTGGTGTATTTTCAGATCACTGTTTTCCAATGGTGCTGGATATACGTTTTATAAAATTAGCTTTTGATTACGCCAATATGAAGTTTACTTGATCAGATTAAAAGGCGTCTATCCAAACCGAAAAAACAAAACAAAATATTTTTTACAGTTATAGAGTTAGGACGTTCTAAGATAACTGACCGGTTATATTATTTCTATTAGTTATTACTTCTATTAGTATTGAAAAAGAAAATTTTATATCATTTCACTTCCACTTATTTTTATTGCCTACGAAGAAAATATTATACACAAACCTTCGTTAATAATCACCCTGGTAAAAGATCAGTATTCGGAATCGAAACGTTGTTTGAAATAACTTTAGCCATGTTTCGTGACCATATCTGAATAGCCCGGGGTGGAAGGGTTAGACCGCCCAGGCGCCCCTATTAATATTATTAAAATTTGCTTGTGCTATACTCTTAGAGTAATAATATACTTGTTACTCTAAGGCTATACTATACACGACGGACAAAATTGACTTTGATGATGTTATTAATGATTTTGCTGCGCATAAGGTCCCAAAAGTCAAATTTTAAAGTTAAGTATACTATTTTGGTTTTGAAATAAATATTTTTCGCTCTTTCATATGATTCTTTTTTTCCACCAACACCAACAACATTATTTTTATGACGTCACAAGGGCGGCAAATTATGATTCCGCCCCGGGCGACGATGGTCCACGCTACGCCACTGGCCAGGTACTTTCCTAACCTTTCTCCTCCCTATCTCCTTCCGATCTCCACTCCCACCAGCCTCACAACATATCCCAATTGGTGATGCAATAGTCCCACTGGCTCCGGACAGATCGGACTTATGTATGATATTAACATAAAATAAAATAAAATAATAATGTCCATCAATCTTCATTTGGCATTGTTGCTCAGATGAAAAGGCGCCTTTTATAGTCAACTTTAAAAGAAGGTTAAAAAACAACACCAGGCAGGTACCTGTGAATGCCACATTTTACATTCAATGTGGCCATCTTCTGAGACGCGTCGAGCGCTGATGGAGCATTTGAATGATGGAACGAAACGTCACGATCTGTTGTAATTTATTTCGGTGGTAAAAAAGCTCTGCACGCTCCGGCGGAGGGCGGCCGGCGGACGCGGGACAGGGGATAGCGAATAGCGGGCACATCTCTTCTCTGCACCATGCTTCATTGGACATCCCGAACCATTGGCTGTTGGACGCCGCGACCGTTTACCATTCAATATAAATACGTACAACATCATTCTATAGCAGAGGTTCTCAAAGTGGTAGATAGATAGATTTTAGAAATAGGGGAGAGGGCCATAAACAGGAGACAGAGGATAGTGAGCACATCTCTTCTTTGCACCATGCTCCATTGGCCATCCCGAATCATTGCTGAAGGGACCCAGGTGGTGTTGAAGGATAATAAATAATAAATAAAGGTAGTATCAATCCAATTATTACGTGGTACATGGGTTTGGTTTGGTCCGGCTCTTTTCGGCACCGACATGACGCCGCGAGTATGCTGCCCTGCTGTGGTGGTGGCAGGAAAACCAAACTTTAGGAAGTTGTTCATACAATACTTAACGCAAATATAGTACGCAAGCCGGCTTTTCATGCGGATATTCGCCCGGAATTTATTTATTTACTCCCGTTAATGGCTTTTACGTAGACATTTACAATATTTATATAGCAGTGCAGTAGATAAGTGTGACTGTTATATACTTCGTACACGATGAACCGTCGACGGTCGGTAGTCAACTAAAGTAGTGAATCTAGCTATATGACCTTATGGACTCCACTTGGTCGGAGTCACTGTGGGCGCTTTATGTTGTATAGTAATTATATATGGTACACCTATGTTGAAATCACAGAGCAAATAATACATAGAGATACCCTAACACGCAATGGGAAGAAACCCAAATAAGGAGGGCGACGGGTGAGCTAAGCGTGCCGCCAATTTAAATAAAACAGCAAAAAAGTAAAAAGGTTCGGCTTGTTTACAAAAAAACGGATATTTAGTTGAACCCTTTTAATAAAAATTTTATAGTTTGCTTACCGCAGTCAAAATGACGGGAAAAAACGTGTACGGCAGTGAACTAGGCTGGTGCCAAATACGTGTCACGTGACCTTTGCCCCTTGCCGTTGAAATGGTAATTTTAGGACAAGTGACGTTTTTTGACGCCAGTGACATGAAAATTTTAAGTCGTATTTTTAATTTGCATATATGTAGTATATCCGTTATTTTCTAATAATATTAGGTTAGGTTAGTTAGTGCAAAGCGCACTTGAGATGATCCTTCACAAAGCTGCGCTATTGGATTTAACTATTATTATTTAATCATTGTAGAAAATAATATTAACATAACCCAAATGAAATATGAAAACGGAAAAAAATGACAGAAAATAAAAAGATTTCTGTCGCATCTGGGACTCCAACCCTGGTCCTCTGCCTATCCGGGGCAACCGCTTAACCAACTTAGCTAATGAGAACAGTTCAATTTATAATTAAATATTAAAATGATTTTATTAAATCTCAATAAAAAATAATTAATAATTAAAAAATTAACTATTATTATTATTATTATTATTAGTGGTTTAAATAAATATAATAAATAGGTTTGAGAAAGCCTGCGCTGCACCATCGGTTTCGGAGGGCAATCGAGCAGGAACGAATCTGCCGACTACCTACCTCTACCTGATACTAATAGATCTACCGTAAATATACCATCAACCGGATTATACCTGTTGTTCTTATGGTGTGTTGGCCATATTATTTAATCGGAGCTTGCTTAAACCCGAGATGATTCATAGAACTTCACACAGTTTGTTAGAATAAACACATTTGCAGCGATTCGTTCACACGCTAACCTCGCACTCCACAATAATGTGCATCATTTATTGTAATATTGCGATTTGTTTGGTACTATTAAATGATTAAATTGGAGATAATTCATACAACTTTTAGTTTGTGTGGATTTCTACAGGTGTGAACAACATAAACACATTTGCAGTAATTCGTTCACAGGGTAACCTCACACTCCAGGATAATTTGCATCATTTATTGTAATATTAAAATTTGTTTAGCACCATTAAATGATTTAATTGGAGATAATTCATACAACTTCTAGTTTGTGTGAATTTCTACAGGTGTGAACAACATAAACAGGTTTGCAGTAATTCGTTCACACGCTAACCTCACACTCCACGATAATGTGCATCATTTATAGTAATATTGCGATTTGTTCAGTACTATTAAATGATTTTATAGAAGATAATTCAAAGAACTTCTAGTTTGTGTAGATTTCTACAGGTGTGAATAACATAAACACGTTTGCAGTAATTCACTCACACGCTAACCTCACACTCCACAACAATATATATAATTTATTGTAATATTGCAATTTGTTTAGTACTATTAAATGATTTAATTGGAGATAATTCAAATTACTTCTAATTTGTGTGGACGTCTACAGGTGTGGACAACATAAACAAATTTGCAGTAATTCTTTCACACACTAACCTCACACTCCACAATAAAGTATATCATTTATTGTAATCTTGAAGTTTTTTTCTGTGACGTCTTCTACCATTCACCTTCGCACCATAGGTACATTCTTTGGCGCACCTTTATCCGTTCATCAGCTCTATATGTCCAAATCGCCAAAGCGTCTCTTTTTTAATATTGTTCATTACGATTAAATAAGTCTTGCATTCTTTCCGGATTTCCTTTATTTTATATTACTTTCCGTGGTCTTGGGTTTTACCACACACACGCCTCAGGGAATCTGATCGCAATCAGCAAATGCTATTTCAAGCAACAAACAACGTGTCGATTCAGAAGGATGGTCTTTCACCGGGGGCGATATGAGAGTACCTATCTAACCTTAATTTTGGATTTGAGGCCAAAATACCTGTCTTATTATTTAATGATTTCAATTACCATCAGAATAAGAATTCCATAATACAAAATTATTTTTCATATATGGGCAGTTTTTTTGTTGTATAATTTAGTTTTTAATTAAATTTATTTAAATGTTTATTTCTTGTCTTATTAGAGGTAAAGTCACAAGGAGAAAATCAATAATCGGTTTTATTTTTGGTGTAGTATAATACAATACATGTACAAAATGATAAAATGTAAGGTATCGATTTCCCGAAAATGAATAAATAAATAGCCAAGTTCGTTTGACCTTCCTCTATCCCTTTTCCCTCCTCCCCTTTCCTTCCGCCACCACAACATTCCTCAACATAGGGATTATAATGCCAGCAGCGCTCCGGGCGTCAAAAGGGGACTTTTCTGCAAAAACCACGATTAACTTTTTTAATGCTTAGTTATTTTATAAAAAATATTTGGCTGGGAACAAAATCCATGGAAACCGTTGGCCACAGCAATATATATTATCATAATAGAGTTGTCAGGTTCACAGCTCACACAAACGTGAATTCAAAGGGTGTTCCATTTCGTCGCGGTGGTGCGTGGTGCGGAGAGGTAGGTGACCATGGGTTCGGTTTGGTTCGGCTCTTTCCGGCGCTTACTCAACGCCGCGAGTATGCTGCCCTGCAATTTTTACCTTAACATTTCAAAGCTATTATCTTTTCATTTGCAAAGTGTCAGTCTCATGCGAATTGATTAGGTAGGTAACAATAATAGGATCATAGCATGTATTTGTCAAAAGAAATATGTATGTTAGTTACAGTTCTCCAGACCCTCTAGTTTTAAGCTGTAGTCATATGGCCGTATTGTGAATTGACCCACCTGGTCATAAATATGTATTAATTTTAAGTCTTCGTTGTATGTTAATATAAGTCATAGATTTAAGTCACTAGTTATAAGTCTTAGTTGTGTATCTCTAGCTATAAGTCATAGATGTAAATCCTAAGATAGAAGTCTCAGTAATTACTTGCTAGATATTAGTCTTAATTGTAGGTTATTTGTTATAAATATTAGTTATAAGGTACTAGTAATAAATCTTAGCTGAGAGCTATTAGTCATAAGTTTAATTTGTAGATAAAATAAATAGAACTGTACTTTTCATCACAGTTAGTTATGCTTAGTGAAATGGTTTGTATTTAGAATAAAGTGGTATTTTGCCACCTTAGAGTAAACTGCTAATTAGCGCTACTCGTCGAGTAGCTTATATTATCTGTTTCACCCCCGCTGAGTAAATGCCTGTTTTTTCCGCCATGAAAATCCCATGAATAAGTTACTTGACGAGCAGTTACTCAACAGTTTACTCAAAGCTGATGAAATCTTAAGGATGTCTTCGAATCCATTGGTCGCGTGTTAGAAACCTGGCAGGCGCAAATGAATTGTTGAAAATAGTAACAAATATGTCATGGAAACGAAGAGCTACGACCAAAGTGCACGGACTATCAAAACGGTGGAGTCAATATAGGTGCAACATGGTTTAAGATGTTGGCGACACTTTATGCCCGCAGGATAATATTAATAATAGTTCAGGGCCCATCTCTCTTGTTTTTATTATCTACGATGTAACTACACAGAATGAAGGACCCTCGAGATGGTGCGTGTGAAAATCATTAATAGTTTACATAGTATCGTAATCCCCATTGTTGGCGCCCATTCACTTACCGCCTTATTCATATTTATACTGGTAGTCGTGATGCCATCCACCCTCCCTGCCTGCCCCTGCGTGAGGTGTGTTGCTAAAAACTCACCCCTATTCAATCACTGGGTGACTGCAAACTTTGTAGTCAGCATGAATTCAATAAATTATTATTTATCTCAATATTAAATATTGTCCATGAACTATGTTGATTTTTTAATAGATTATTTTGATTCTTGTGCATATGGATTTTTTATCAATGTCATATTTGACTAAAAAACGCTAAAAAGGAAATTGATGAACAAATAAAAGAAAAGAGAAAACAATGTGTTTTTAATTTTTTTATGTGAGAACCGAACAATAGTCCCAACTGCTTCAAACCGTCTGGAGCCAGTGAGATTATGGCATCCCCAATTGGGGAATGTTGTGAGGCTGAAGGTAGTGGGGAAAGGAAGGAGATGGGAAAGAGGAAAGTAGGGAAGTACCTGGCAATTCAGAACTGGTCATCAAACACGGCTAAAGCCATTTCAAACAACGTTTCGATTCTGAATGGTGGTCTTTCACCAGACTAATACTCAAAGTATCTTCCACTCTATTTTAAATGAATATATTGTGAAATAACACAAATTAATGAAATAAAATTAATTTGCGCACGCCGGGATTTGAACCCGCGACCTCCGGATTCGTAGCAGAGGATCGTCAAAAATTTGTAGCCATTCTCACAATTTTTAATAACCCTACTATTCTTCGCTTTATCAAAGTCCTGATTTTACTGAATAATTATCATTTATTTACTAATGCGTAGAAAGAAACCTCTCTGTATTCGTTTAGTGCACTTTAAAAAGCATAGCTTGACATGCTTAACTCCACACAGCATCTCCAAAGATGACATAGGCCCTGAGGAATTTTATATCCTTCAAGCCTGTTTGGAGTTTTTTAAAAAAGACGACCAAAGGCGGAACTAACGATTGAAATAACTATTTTTCAAATATTCATTCGTTTGTGTCCACAAAATCTGCATTAGAGACACAATCAACGCCCCAGCTAATATATTTTTTTATTATTATTCAAAACTAAAAATACATAATTATATTCAATGTTTAGTAAATTTTACAGTAAGTATAAGAAAATACTTATAGAAATTATAATCTATATATATATATATATAAATCAATGTAAGTTTGTTTGTTTGTCCTCGATGTTCTCGAAAATTACTCTACCGGTTTCGCTGAAAATAGCACAGTTTGTTTTTATTAGTACCGGAAAGGTTTGGAAAGTAGTTTAAATGAGATCCAATATGTAAAACTGTTGCTATAACGTTTTAAAAATAGAATGAAAAACAATGGACCCGCCATGTTTTATTTAGGATAACCCATAGTTATAACACTCTGGTTAGCCACAGATTGCATATTCAAAAAAGAAGTTTTTTTTAGGTAAAATATTTTCAAAATGGAAAACACGAGTAGGTACCCACTTAAGAACTTTATGATTTAAATATATTTAAAAAAAATAAACGCTTGGAATGAAATAAAATATTCAAATGAATGTTTCTTTATTTGGAGATAGTTACTTTCGCTGTCAAATCAATTATGACACCCTAAAATGACAAGTGATAAAATCCCGAGCAGGGCCGGGTACACATCAGTTAGCATATATATAAAAATATCAAAAAGATTTGGTATAAACCACCTCCACTAGGCGGAGCCTATTCCGGAGTGATGTGATAGAAATTAAAGTAATGTTAATATCCTAAATTACGAGGAGATGAGATAAAAAAAAACGAGGAAAAAAGGTGAAAAATATAGCATGAAGTTTGTTGCTATTTTGTAGAAGTTTTGTGAAATGAGAAAAAGATTGAAAAATATAGGCGTGTAGTTTGTTGTTATATTAAAGGTGTTGTTAGTATCTGTCCGCAGTAGATTGTTGGCTATCCATATGTGAATTCTGTGTTTGACCTTTAACCAGGTGAATGTCGTTGATGTCTTTTTCAATTTCAAAAACTTTTTGGTGCCAAATGATGGCAATGTCTTTGCCCGGAGTCATGTGCTGATATCTATAGCTTGTTCTGTAATTATGTTGTGAAGTATAATGGTTTTATTTGTCGTTTTTAAAGTGTACAGAGATAATTTTGATTTACATTTACTTTATAGTAAGTACAGCGACATCCTTAAGAGGAACGGCTGCGCTGCCTGCTTCATACGTATCTTAATTTTGGATTTGAGGCCAAATTACCCATCCATATTTTACATATTTATATTAAATACTGTATTTTCGAGTTCCTCTTAAATACTGTATTGTCGAGAATCTGAAAGATTTTGATGCAATTACTTTAATTAAAGCTTTAATATGCGTCAAACTCTAAAGCTGGGTCCCCTGCTCTTGTTTTTTCAAAACATTACAAAAAAACATTCACTAGAGACCCGCCTTAACAAATTTAAATATGTAATGCCAAAACCACCTACTTATACTAGATTCCTTGCATTATTTTGTGCGAAAGGAATTTTTTAACCAGTCTGTTGTTTTGATGAAGAGTATCATTTGATATACCCGCATCATCGGAGCGCGTGCAATACTGATATATATATATTTCATCTTCATTAACAACATTAATAATAAGTTCTACCCTCTATTAAATATTGCTGTTGGTAGCCCCTATTAGTAAAGCATGGTGGCCGGATCGATATTATGACGAATTATAATTTGATAAGTCTTTAAATTGGCTTGCTGGTACTAAACAAGCTAATAATTTAATCTGAAATAATTACATATACTTTAAAATAAGTTTCCTGACTGAGCGTAATTTTATTTTAATCTTATGAGCAAAGATTAGTATTAAAAATAAAAATAAAACTTTTGACCCCGCCATTGTTTTGCTATTGCTACGCAAGATGCCTCAATCCTGTCGGAGTGACGTCTCTTTTGGCGGGAAAACAATCAAAGATGGCCGCCGCTGGAGTTTATTGGCCCCGATGTTGTGTAACTGACAAAATGTTGGTTCTTGTAGTAGTTTTTTCTCGTATCCGAGGCGCATCCGCCGCGGCTTGGTCGAGTCCGTGCTGTGGTACAAAGATGCTGGTAATGTCGGCAATCATTGCCCTCTCGATGGTTGTTCAACACTTTGAATTCAAGGCTCAGATTGCAGATTCGTGGAAAAGTGTATTTAAAAAAAAAAGTTGACAGAAAGAACGCTGCGTGTACGCAATGTGACTAAAAAAAGGAATATCTATCATGTAATTAGAGACTGCAATCTAGATTACCCGGATTGCGAAAAATTCAAATAAATCCGTGTTTTTTAAAATGTGAATATGAAATGAACGCGTCCAACAGGAATGCAGAGATACAAGATTTAACAAAAAGAACTGTGCTTATTATTATAGTCAGAAAAATATTAAACATAAGAAAGAAAAAATAATACTAAGGGCGGGTTTTTTCGGGGAATTTCAACGTTTTGTTAAAATTTAAAAGTTAATTTCTTGTATTTTTCGGCATTCACTATATAGCAATTTCTAGACATTTTTTTGGAAGTTTTATTTACTATGTACTTTTGCTATTTTTGATTTATTAAATACACTAGTTAATGGCACGGTTGTGTTGAAACCGGTAGCGAATTTAATAAATCAAAAATAGCAAAGTACATAATAAATAAAACTTCCCAACAAAATGTTAATATTCAAGTTCAATTTTTGCATTATTGGCCAGTTGTTTCATAGTGTTTGAATAATAATAAAACTTGAATATAGCTTTCGCAGAAATTGAACATTAACTTTGAAGTTTTAATGAATTCTTCAAGTTTCTTGAAATAACCCGTAGATAATGTAACAAAGAGAGAGAATATGAAGAACAAAATAGTTTTTTATAAATCTAAATAGTAATATTGATTATGCACCATAATTAAAGACATGACACTTTTTACAATACAAGGACATCTAAGTAAATCAGACTAACGAAAAAGAACAAAGCCAATACACAAAACAGATTATTTTACAAAGGGATGAAATGGTATAATGCGCTGCTGGTTGAAATCAAAATTACACCAATGAATAAATTAAAAACCACACTAAATTAAGAATGAAAAAATCCAATAGTATTTAATAGCATTAAATAATATATAAGTTATCATTGGTTACATGTAATAGTATACAATAGCAAATAGGTTATAATAATTAGTTATGTGTAATATTACCCAATAGCATATAAGTTATAATAATTAGTTATATGTAATAGTGTCCAATAGTAAATAAGTTATCTATTCTTAAATTTAAAAACTAAACAAAAACATTAGCCACTGATCTCACTAGGACAATCCTATGTTGAGATGAGCGGCTTTACAATTTTACTAAAACGATAAATAATAATAAGTAAATAAATTATGTAAATAGTAATAAGTAAATAATAATTGGTAAGTATCCAACAGTGTATGAGTTATATTTAGTTATTTTGTAAAATTAAATGTACAAACAACTAAAATAAAATAAATTAAACAAAAAAGCCCTCCAATCGCCTTCTCAATATAATAGAGATCCCCGCATTCACCTTTATTTCAATGTCCTTTTTGGCCTTTTCGTCTTTCGTGAGCATACATCAAAATACATAAACTCATCCACTTGCTCTGAGTACCTACATACGAGTACATATTTATCATTCACAACAAGGTATATATTATTACAAAACGATCATATATCTCGGCCTCACCCTAGACCCCAAACTCACTTGGCTGTACCACATAAAATACTAAATTAAACAAGCCATGCACGCCCATGCTCTCTTTCTTATGATGTGCAAAAACAACAAACTAGCCATGAAAAACATTTTTTTAATATGCAAAGCCATAATCCGACCAATTTTTATTTACTCATCGCCAATATGGGGTAATACCGCGCATCACAATTTGAAAAAAACTCAAAAACGCTGCGAAACAAAGGCTTTCACTCGGAACGCTCCGTTGGATGAGGAATTCCCAAAGGCTCGGGAGTAGTCCCGCTACTAAAAGACTTCATATTGAGCCAATCAAAACGTTTTTACGCCGGTGTAACAAATCATAAGAAAAAATCTGCAAACGAACTTGCCCGGTATGACGAAAATGTGCGCACAAAACTAACAGCCATTTCCTGCAAACTACTAATAAAAAATAAATAAATATATATATAGTATTCCAATAAATGCATGCTCCCACCCCTATAAAGGATCCAGAGTATGTAAACCAAACTAATTAGCCATGCAATTAATGTCAAAACACAGTGGACTTTGACACTTCATAAAGGACTGCAGTTAGCGCAGACCCACTACTTTAGACCTCACAAAATACTGCACTCTTGCAAACTTGTATGTGCAACATGCCTTGCATGTCCATACCTTGCAGTAAACTTTACATGGATCTCAAAGATGATACTAAATAAATCTTCCCAGTGATTTTCGTCACTGAATCAAAAAACCGGTTAAGAACTTGGAGGCTGAGCTGCTATTGAAGGCTTTACACGTGTCCATAAAGTCAATGGATCGATAAATCTTTAAATAAGAACATTTTCGATACAGCGCTGACCCGATGTGGTTTTTTTTTTCAAAATCAAGTTTTGGGGAACGAGTTGCTGCTGTTACATTCCAACTCGAACTAGTCAATTTCGTTTTTATTTTGATTAGCAACCAGAGAGATCTATTATTATTGTGGTTAGGTTGGGAATTTTTTTGGTTTTTTATAAGACGAGAGTCCCAGCTGCCCGGAACCAGTGGGACTGTGGCTTGCCCTATTTGAGGTATGTTTTGAGGCTGATGGAAGCGGGAACAGGAAGTAGCCAGAAGAGAGGAAGGGTGGAAAGTACCTTGGGATAATCAGATTACTCTTTTATTTCAAGTAGTTAACTCAATGATTCTATTGTGAATAGTTTTTGTATGAAAATAATTTAGCAAAGATTTTAGCAAAAAAAAAAATGAAATAAGGAACAAGTCATTAATAAAAATCAATATTCTTGTTCTAACGTAAATACTAGTATTTTTAAGGCGTTTTCATAGTTAAAGTTCAATTTTTTATCTTTAAAACGCACGAAATCTATGGCCTGTTGGGTGTGACGTCTCTGTGCTATCGAATTTACAGTTAGCTTCATTATATTCGATTTTGTATACAAAATTTCGAGACATTTTCAATTTAAAAAAAAATTGATTTGTAAAAATTGAAGGACACATTATAAAATGTCAGGACTATTGTTTTTGCTATATAAAATATGTTTAAAGCAAAATTGTAACCCAGATCATTGGTTAGAAAATTGGATGTTTAAAACGGATTTCAGGTTTCAGTTAAGTATTATTGATATTCTACGAATCTTTAGTACCCGCACACCGCTGATAGATCCGTTGTAACTTCTTCCCTTTTCTCATAAACGACGTATGCAACAGAAAGAGAGGTTACCGCGGAGCTCTCAGCGGCAAGACCATAGTAATCTTATGTAATTTTTTCTTTGCAAGTCTTGCGTGACGACGGGCATAATTACAGACTCCGAGATGCCTAGCTCGATTATAAAACCAGACAATCCTCTCAAACCACCCACTCTATGTCCTAGCTCAAAGCTGCACACAAAACACAGCAAGAAAATACACGAAGTTTCCATTAAAAAAACATGTTGAGATTATGTAATTTTATACTTCTTTCGTGCTTCGAAAAACCCTTCGAAAGAGTAATTTAGAAGATAAATTAAAACACCGCAAAATGTTTCAACTCGGCAATCATGCCACGCATTTGCAAGGAAAATAGTGAAGGGACGTTAACATTATTTGAGCAATGGGTTTTGTGGTTTGAAATTGCGGCCGATTCTTGAATTATACAGGTACGAAGGGAGATCCACCATGTAATTTTCAAAGGGAAACGAGTTGAACTGCAATATCAAGGATTGCCAATAAACAATAAAACATTACGTTTTACATGTCATTGAAGCCGGAACGCATCGAAGCGCCCAATGAGTGCTTTAAGGGCTAGTCGGTTAGTGCAAAGATAGTCTTCTGTGAGATACACTTCACGGGACTAGGAGGAGAGGGCAATCCTTCGAAAAATAGAATGATGAATTACTGTTCACATTTTTTTCCATTATTAAAATTTTATAATCACCAAACCTACCCCTATTCCTACTCCTACTCCCTACCCCTTCCCAGCATTTTCCTCTTATTTTTAACGTCAAGTGTGCAAAATTTCATCAAGAAGTACCAACATTTGGCTTTAAGGGTGGGAAAGCGGATGGGGGCTGGTTTTTCGAAATCTCATATAGACAGTGACTTTCCTCTTGTTTTGTAGAGCAAGTTTGCAAAATTTCATCAAGCTAGGAATAAAACTGTAGATTTGTATACAAAACAAATACCGCCCGCCCGGAACATTATTTTTTTTATATAATAGAAGAAAAAATATAAAGAAGAAGATAGATATGCCAGTATTTTGATATTTTCAAAACTCGTCACACGGAAAAAGAGCGAGAACCTACGAATTCTCTCAGTTCTACAGTCCAGCCGCCGCCGGGCGCCGTCTTTCAGGGGGAGGACGTTTTGTTTTATAAATATCACCTCTAGCGCGCTGACAAAATGCAATTAATTTGAAAACAATATCCCTTATTAAAAATGATAATTGCATAATTTATCCTGTTGAAAAATATATGGTAATTGTTTTAAACAATCGTATAAGTAACAAAGGAATAAATATTCCGTTCTAAGATGAACAATTAGCTTTCTCAACGGAATAATAATATGAACCTTTCTAATCGCAAACATCTCTTTTATTGAGCTAGGTTAGAAATAATATAGTTTTATTCAAACTGTGTTTTATCGGCGATTCAAAAATTACTTTTACGCCAAATCTTCTAATAAGCGATAAATTGTACTATTTTCTAATATATTAAAAAAAATATCTTATAGTTTAACCCGAGATAATACTAAAAAATATAATTATGTAGTTATAATAAAAATGTGTTTCCTACTTAAAACAATTCCATGACCTTTTTTGTATTATTATATTGTATCAAAAGCATTCGCTGCAAGGTTCTGAAATACCTGGCTATTCAGATCTATTCAGCAAACACGTCTAAAAGCCATTTCAAGCAACGTTTCAATTATGAATGGTGGTCTCTCACCAAGGCGATACTGAGAGTATCTTCCACTCTGGAACGTGCGCAACTATACTATATATTATTTTTAAATGAATTAATTGTGAAACACCACAAATGAATTAAATAAAATTTATTTTCATATGAAGCGGTAACTTGGTGAAGTGACATTATAATTTAAAAAATAAAACAATAACTTTTTTTTAAATAAAATTTACTTGCGCACAACGGGATTTGAACCCACGACCTTCGGAATCGTAGTCAGCCTTACCCCTCGACCAATGGAGGCCGTCAAATTATTAATGTTTTCAATAAGGGAATTAGCAATTATTTTTAATTTTTGCTTAATTAATTTAAAGTATTTAGAATTTTTTTTTAATAAAAATTGAAACCAGAAAATCGATTTAAAAAAAATTGTATTTGTGTTAAGGCAGCAGTCATATTTAAAAAAATATGCGATTTGTTGCTTAGATCCTCGATTGAATTATAGAATTAGTTGTATTGTGGTATTAAATAGAAACGCACTTGTAAATGAAATGCACATTTATTGACCATTCTCGTTGACCATCGTTTTACAAGTGACATGCAGAGGTTATATATCCGAGACAATCTTATATATTATGTCATAGTGTTTTTATTATACATAATACCAACAAATTAGTAATACTTTTATAAGACATTGGTCGCTGGTGCGGAGGGCCGTTTGGCGGAGGAACATAATTTCCTTCAGGGCCTGTGACGTCATTACGGATGCTGTGTAGAGGGTCTTTTTAAGGAAAGGGAGGAGACGAAATTCAGCTGTGAAAGAAAAACGTATGAGAGGTGGGTTGGAATCTCGGGGTCAGTGAGTCCAGGAGTTACGGGCGTATTAATCCATCCCTCCTACTGCGGTGCAAGGCGACGGGTCTAAAGAGCCCGGCAAGAGAGGTCAAGGGGTCTCCCTCAACCGGCCTCTCCAGATCCGTCCACCCACGCAGTTGCCGGGCAGACGCCTCCACCGCTAAGACCTGGACAAACCTCACCCCACGAACCCGGGCACCCCCTGCTAAGTCACCTAGCATAGCGAACCACTTGGGGTGACCTATAGAAGAGGCGTTAATTATCGAATGAATGGTTCCCGAGGCGGTGGTATGGGTACTCGCCTTCCAAATTGGCGAAGGAACACAAAGAATCGTCGTCGGATTGCACAAATAGGTGGGCGGGAAGCTCAAGAAAAGACAGAAAATAATATTAATAATTAATGCATCCGGCACAACCATATTATTGTTGTTTTGCATATTATTTAATAGATCCTTCGGCACACAGGTTTTGCGTTCCTAACTGGTTATTTTAATACCGTCCGAGAGGGTATGGCAATTAGCAATTCCTCCGATAAATCCGTTATAACATCTGCCAGTTTCTCATAAGCGAAGCATGTAACACACAGAGTTAGTAAAGGTAAATAAATTAAAACTAGGTAACTCTCATCTCTAGGAACAGAAAATCAATCAGAGATTCACTTACGAAAACATCTCGAACTAAATATTTTCCTTAGCTTTAAACTATTTGTAAGTGAATTAAGAATTACTTTGTAATCACCATTTTATTAGTATATATATCAACATGTTTCGAAAACGAAGCAAGGAAAGACTTCGAGAAATTTTAATATACAGTTAAGGAACACCTAAGGTGTTTAAATAATTATTATTATTCAGAATTTGCCAACCATATTTTGGAAGAAAAGTTTAAAAAAATTACATACTAATACAACCGATTTACAATTAGACAAATTTGAAATTTTAGAAATTGGAAAAAGTCTTAATAGTCAATTAAATATATATATTTTTTAAAATATATCTCTTGAATTTATTTTCATATAAATATTAATAAAGAATATATTTATTTTTTTTAATTCCTAATACAGATTTGTCATTCAAGGTTTCATAATATTTTTTTCGTTAACATTTTTGATTTATTTATTTATTCTTAAATTTATTACTTAATTACTTACCTACTTTAATCAAATTGCAATATTATGCAAAGAAAAAACTGTTAGAAATAACAAATAGTACAAGTAAGTAAACATTTAATCCGTATCAAACATTCAAGAAGTGAAAGGCTAATTAGAAAAGTATAGAAAAGTCGTGGGGGCAATTTTACAACGATTTTGAGAGATGAGTCAAAATATAGTCGCTGAACTGTCTGTAAGTGACATTGTAAATGTCAAATGTCAATGCAGCATCGTTGAGCAGTTGAGTCGCTCTGCTGATCGGCGTGTTCCGGTAAACAGAAATTCTCGCTTTCGAAACATAAAATAGTGCATGGGATCTCCCACAAGTATACTTGGTAGGAACGTATAGGGTTTTTAAAAAATGTTTGTGTACATGTATTATCATCATTAGCCTTTGTCTACGTATATTTATTAGTAGTATATGTAGTCCAATGAATGAGTGAGATGACAAGAAAAATAAAATAAAATCAATTCCTTTATTCTAATCCATCATAAATTCCAATATTGGCTTAGAGGTTGCCATACATGCCAGTCGATTAAACTCCAACCTCCTTCCCATCCACAGAGCACTGGTGTACCGGTCTCACCGGGACAAGAGTTCTCCTGGCTGGGGTGGTACAATCGAATCGTATCGTATATTAATTAGTAGTATATGTAGTCGAATGAATAAATGAGATGATAATTAAAATTAATAAAAAAAAGATGCAGCACAATAATTGACATAAATAAATTTATAAAATAATTAAAACTGGGATTTTTCATTCACAATATCATGGACCCGATTGAACAGGAACCGGTATGAATAAAACACACTGTAAGCGATAGAACAATATTATTTTACAACACATCACATAAACTTGCTGTCCCTTTTCCACCAGTGACAATAAGTAGGCGTAAACAAGACAAACTTTTGATCGCCGGTGGAAGCGAATACTGATGCACAAATACATTCAATGCTAAGCATGTGTGTTGGTTCCAACTCTCGTTGAGTTACCTATACACCTAGAGACATTTTAAAGTTGGAAGTAAGTAAATGAGATGGTTTGTGTTTAATAAACGACATATAATTAAAATAATTAAGTAGACAGCTAAATAGTAATGATTGTCAACAATAAATAATTAATAATGACTTTCTCATATACCTACACGAAGCAACAACTAGCCATTTGGTATTTATGAGCAGCTGGTCACTAGCACTCGCTCGGAGCCCAGTAGCTTCGCTCAGACAGCCCACACACCGCATGTGAGCCATTCAAAATGTACGAAATCATTTGTGACTGTATAATACGGTCCGCGCCAGGAAGTCCTTGATCTGCCCAAGGTTGTAAAACTTGGACAAGGGATTGGTGGATTGAATATGCCGAAAAAATATTGACGTGGATGGGTGATTGTTACTCAAGCTAAATAAAAACACCATCGTTGTTTTAACACTGACTATATTTCTGATGAATAATTCAAATAGTGAGGCTTGAAAGTTCCAAGTCCAACATTTAAAACCTTGGACAGATCGAGGACTTTTTGGCGCGGACAAAAAACATATTCTGACATTACCACTAATGTTTAAGTATTGCTTGATACCTGTCTAGCTCAAGCGTCGCACGTTTCAGTCGACGCGGAGTCTGGACGAAGCTGGAGGAGATTAGTTTTAGTTTTAAATAAATAGTTTTCGAAACAGCAAAATAAAGTGTACGAAACATAGATAATAGAAACAAAGGTATTTAAACATTTGCTTGAACGAACTTATCAAAGACTAAACAACGCAGGGGTAGGCTGCCACATCGGAGGACAGTGTTTGAACAACATCTGTTTATGCGGACGACACAGTAATGATGGCACGGTCTATAAGGGGACTATGCATTCTCCTGAAGATCTGGGAAGAGTTTGCTGAAGAAGCAAACATGTTACATAACACCAACAAAACGGCTCTGTTGCGGTCATAAGTTCGAAAAGTATTTTTCCAGCTACCCTGAACGGCGTGGTCTTGAAGATGACTGAAGGACTTAAATATCTAGAACACATAATCAGCTGTAATCTGATGGATGATTGCGATATTGATAGGCAAAGACGAGCTCTCAGCGTAAAAGCGAACATGCTCAGCAGAAGATATTGCCTTTGCAGTACCGCTGTGAAAAGGACGCCTTTCCTTGCCTTTTGCGCAACGTTGTATACATCCGAACTTTGGGCAAACTGCAAAAGAGCAGTAAGAAAGTAGGTCCAATATAATAACGCCTTCGGCATAATATTTGGCCTCTCTATATACTGCAGCGCTTCCAGTAAGTTCACGGAGGAGCAAGTTTCCGGTTTTGCAGCACATATAATATTCAGGGTGGTAGGAATGAGGGGAAAGGATAAACAGCTCCGAGAATATCCTCATCATGGAAGCCCGCCTCAGTCCAGCCTCCAGCATCGACGCATACCTGAGAAAACTATTGTCTCCACACAATCTAAATGCCACAGCTCCCTGAAGACTTTATTTTTATATATTTATTACTTACTTTTTGTTGTTTCATGTATCTATGTATCAATGGCGTGCATTGCTCTATGACCGAAGGTAGGCTGTATGCAGTTTTTCAAGTTTGGGTATGAATAATGCACTGAATATTTAAAAACGATAATTTTTTTATCAATTACCGCTGATCGTTGTGGCCAACTGAATAATTGATCGTAGAAGTTCCTTATCAAATTCATATTAAAATACATTTCGATCAGAAATTCCTATCCGATTTATTATTTTTAAGTTTCGTTTTTCTTGGGGTAGGCACAGCTTTTCAGCCTTTACGGACTGGATGCCACTGATATGTATTAAGTATTAGCCGATCAGTGGCTGAGTTGGCATCGCGTCTGGGTCTCACCCGGATGTCGTGAGTTTAATTTTATTCCCGATAGCCTGAAAACGGAGAATCGAGTAAGAACATTTAAAAAAATTGTTCAATCTCAAAATAAGTGAGCAAAATAACAATGAATAATATAAAAGAAAAATAAACATAATGTAATTTTAAGAAATATGATGTATAATATAAGTATTAAAATAGGTTAAGAATAATATATATGTCTGTAGTTAATTAATATAATATGAATGTAGTTAATAATAATAATTGGATGATTTGTATAGTGCCGTTATTGTGAAAAATCACCTCAAAGAAGTAAAGAAAGTGAAATAATTACATATTTCTTTTAAATTAATAAATAATTTCTTCGGCTGGCTAAGTTCTCCATCGCGACACAAGCAATATCTTCCGCATCTTCCTCCCCACATACCGGAAAAAAATACTTATTATTATTATTATGTGGCATGGAAGCGTGCCGCCTGTCGCCGTGATTTGCAGTAGGTAGTATGGGTGAACGATGTTGGTAACACTCGTTGCGCGCGCGGTTTCATACTAATGATGGTACATGGCACATCTCCGTTGTTTCTATTAACTATTGTCTGTACGAAGTCATTGTTTATGCAGTCCCAACCAACTGCTAACCGATTGCTGACGGATAATTTCTGTCAATTGACATCAATAAAACATTCTGCCTTCTGAACGTCTTCTTATCTCGGCTATATCGGCCGGACCCGGCGACCGCTGATAACTCCGTCGCGGCCTCTCCCTCTTTCTTGTAAACGGAGGACGTGACTGAAAGAGAGGTGACGACGTAGCTCTCGGCGGCAGGACCGCAGTGACATGCACGTGCGTGCGGGGGCGGGATAGGCAGAGAGTGACCACACGATTATTTGATTTCAGATATCTCAAAGCCTTGTTCACAAAGGCGTAAAATGTTTGGCAGAGGGATTCAAACCGAGCGCTAAGCTGTACGTCGGCCGCGGAAATCGGTCGCTGATCGTTCCTCGCCGACGCTGCCCTAGAACAGTCGTTTACAAGTGTGAACAAACGTGAACCTGTTTTTGAACTGTTGCTGCAATTTACTGTCGTAGAAATAGAACAAGCCAAAGGTTTATATGAGAAATAAGTCCCAAATAAGAGGGCGAAGATGCACCTCAGTAATAACCCGCTCTGTTTCTATATTTATTTCATAAGACTATACACACGCACGCTCATCGGTTCACGTGATCAGCGCCGCATTGAATGCTCTCATAAAAATAGTAAGCGCGTCGGTCGACCGACGACGTAGCGCTGACGAGTTGGACCGATGGTCCTCAAACACGCCGCGCGTAGCAACTTGCGCCCAGCTGACCGTCAGCGTTGCACTACAGCTTTCCATTTATTCGTCACTATACATATGTATATATACATATATACGCGACTGACGTACGCGTAGCACTATATCCAGCCTTAGACTCAGTACCAGTCCATAGACATTAGCGCCGCTGTGTGTAGATGTGATTTGCAGTAGTATGGGTGAACGATGTTGGCGACACCTTTGTGCGCACTGTTTCATACTAATAATGGTTCAAAGCCCATCTCCCTTGCTTCTATTACCCATGTACCATGTAGGAAGTGCAGACTGAAAAAACGCGTTAAAAACTCTTTATCTGAATAGGGCTTAGTGTTCAATCAATCTGATAGCTCGCTTTCTCAATGGAAAACAAACAATAAAACCTTATTTTACCTTCTACTTGATCTTGCTCGAACTATTATTAACATTGGAAAAACTCGATGTTGCGGTCATTTTGCTTGACTATTGAAGCGTGCCAATAACTGAAACCCAATGGCAACGAACGGCATTATTTCTTTTCAATAAACAAAAAGATATAGTTTTTAATGAACTGAGCTGCATTTTCTACAGCTTTGTTTTATTTAACAGGTGATAAAGACATGATTCAATCTAGATATTGTGAATTTACAGAGACATTTGCATTTATCAGTCACCTTGTTTTTGGAGTGACTATTTATTTGGTAAATGTTTTCATTTCAGCATTGCTCACCGGGTGATTTTCGTCTTTAATGAACTCACGGTTCTTTCACCGATTTTTATTTATTTTGATTCAAACTAGATCGTAAACTTACATTATTGCATCTGTCCGTTCCGTCGGCCATCTTGTCGTAGGTACGAGATTCTACTTCTCTGGTTATTTAATTGTTAAATGTTGCCATTGCTGCAGTTGGTGTTGGTCACCGGATTCTCCTTTTAATGGACTGGAATGTCAATTTGTGACAAATGAATCGGGCGAA
Organism: Halesus radiatus; assembly: GCA_022606495.2. NCBI lineage: Eukaryota > Metazoa > Arthropoda > Insecta > Trichoptera > Limnephilidae > Halesus > Halesus radiatus. Next base: position 112,830 of record JAHDVE020002455.1, on the reverse strand, counting down.
ACAAACGCGCGCGACTAACATTGAACGAACTCATGGCACTGCGTAGAACTGTTTTGTACGTACAACATATAAAGAGGTACCTACTTTATAATTTTCAATTGAAAATCGATACCTTAACGTGCACTTGTGCAATCCCGATTTTGCTTTAAAAATGCTTAAAATTATAGTCCGGAAAAATGTTATCACTCTGTTCTACAAGCAGTTTTTATTTTATTTTTTATTTGCTGTAAACAAAAATACAAATAGTGAGTAGGTACCGAGGTAGGAAAATTGGCAAAGCATGAAATTACTTCTAGTAAATTGCCAAACGACGATAAACATGTTTGTAGATAAAAAATAATGTAAACAGGTGGAAAAGTATAATATGTTTTATTCCAATGTATTTAATTTTATGCAAATATCTACCTATTTACATAATGTAAAATTGTTGATAAATGAAGCTGCAATCTTCCTGCATACAGTAAATAAATAGGTATCTAATCACAGTAAGGAACTCCAGCCCAATTTTATTTTTTTATTTCAATGATGACGTTCAAACTTAAATACCATTATATTTCGTTTTTTTACCTGTTAGTTTTCATGGTTTAAATAATTTTCAAAGTTTCAATTTTTCAAAGGCCGCCAAAACGCTCCAAATCTATGGCTGGTCGGTTTTGATCAGTTTTGCGGTTAGAATGTCAAATGTCAAAACAAGGATGAGCTTTACCGTACATAATTGTATATTCTATTCATGGTAAACCATAACTAAACATAAGCAATAAAGTTATGTACCGGAGAGTTATTATTTATTAATTCAAAATAATGATAATATTATTTTGCAATACGATAAACATAATGTTTTTAAAGAGAAAAATATTTATTAAGTTTTTTTTTTTAAATTTGCATGGGCTTAGCATTTATCAAAATATAATCAGAAATATTACACATTTCTGACCGTTCTACGCATGTTTTACAAAAACATTTAAAAAATTTAATATCCTTAAAAAATGCTGTGAAGGTTTTTCTGTAACTTGTCGATAAGATAAATTAAAAAAAAGAACAGTGTGTAGTTTAATTTTTTTATGAACACTACGTAACTTCAATGTTTTTTTTTGTAATGCGGATTACAAATCTTTGGTTATGTTTATTTACAAAAACGCAACGATAAAGGTTTAAAAATACTTTTCTCCACTGTAAAAATCTTATTCGTATTTTAAATATTTTGTAAAACATACAATGGGACGGTCAGAAAAAAGTAATATTTCTGATTAGATTTTGATAAATGCTAAGCCTATGTAAATTTATAAAATAATAAATATTTTTTCTATTTAAAACATTATATTTATCGTATATCGTAAAAATACTATCATTATTTTGAATTAATAAATAATAACTCTCGTTCCTCTCGCCCTTAACATTATCATAATATCCGTATTGATAATTCGATTGAACATGAATACTCTAATTTCTTTCAAGAATAATAATTGTTTATATTGAACAACAATTATAGAGCTTAAAGTCACCCAAATTAAGCTAAAATTTTGAGAAAACTATAATAATACAAAATGAAACCGAAAAATATTTTTTTTCACACTAATCCAAAAACAGAATGCTCACGTGACGTCAGATGTTCCAAATGCAATGGTAGCAACATAACACGGTGTTTTGATCAGCTGATTTTTTATTCACTTTCAAATAACGATTTAAAAATTCTACGTATAATTAATTATACACAATGAAAGTTATATATATTCAGAATCGGCGTTTGATCAATATATATTTTTAAAGTTATTATATTTTCATTGAAGTTTCTTATTCGTAACTATGAACTGAAGTATAGTTTGAAAATTAAAAAATTTTGAGGCATTTCTTAAAATCATATAAATTTAATGACGCTATTTCACGAGAGACCATCTTCCATTGAAATACCGGTAGAACAATGACAGCATGTACAGTTTGCAAATGTATAAATACTCTAACATCATATTCGGTTTTGGTAAACGAGCCGAACCTTTTTACTGATTTTCTGTTTTACTTAAATTGGCTGCACGCCCAACTCGTCCCTCTTATTTTGGATTCTCCCCCGTTCTTGTTAAGCCATCTCTATGTATTATTTGCTCTGTTGTCCCACATGTTACAATTCATTTAGAGGTAAACTAATTTTAAGAACTGCTTTGTGGCCTCCTATAAAATAGGTAAACTGAAGATAGGACCATTGACCTCTTGGGTACAGATATTAAATCGGTATTGCATGCCTACATTACGTTGCAAACAAATAATTTATTTTTATTTTTCAAATCCGGATTTCATTTTAAAAATCCAGATTTGGAACAGACTGAGAATAATCCGAAAATCCGGATTTGGATTCCACTGAGAATAATTCGAAAATACAGATACTGATTCCACTGAGAAAAATCTGAAAATCCGGATTTGGATTCCACAGAGAATAATACTAAAATCCGGATTTGAATTTCACTGAGAATATTCCGAAAATCCGGATTATACCAATCCCAATTGCCAAGTAATTAAATGCCGGGTAAGTGTATAGTTAGTAACGAGTAATTAACAGCTAGCAAACGGACCAGCAGTTAGATGAGTTACTACAGAAAATACAACTTCTCCAACAGCTTTAGGAATACTAACATATATTCGTATAATGATGTTTCCTTCTGCCTGTTCATTTTTTACTCTGCGATGTGATATCGTACAAGAGTCCCCCGAGGTTAGTGGAACTATTTCATCCCCAATTGGGGATATTGTGTGGCTCTGAGAAATAGGGAAATAGGTGGAATTGGGAACAGATCCGAAGGCCTATACTTGACATTTTTAAGGGAAATTTCTTATCCCTTTCCGTGGTCTATATAAAATACAAATTAAGAAAGGGATGCTTAGATGGTTTTGGCAAGTAGAGCGAATGAACGAAGAGAGCAGTATAAGGAGAATATATGACCCGAATATGAATGGAAAACATGACACGATCAAATAAACAAAATACTTCAGTGTCAAAATTGAGAAAATCAAAAGAGTATGTATGAATGTGAATGAAGCAAGGGATGCGAGTTGTTTGGCATGTTGTAGGAGGGGGGAAACACAGATGCCGGCAGATCATTCCACAACCGAGCTGTTGAACATGAAAACGAGGCGTAGAAGCGACCCGTTCTCATATGATAAATGTCAACCGTGTGCAAATATTGGATGCGCGTTTGGCGTGTTTCCCGGCTGTCCACCGGTGCCGAAGGGATCAATGATAAAAGTTGCAATCCGAAAACACTTCCTACATCTGTGGTGAAACGGCCTTTCGTAAGTTAGTTATCATAGAACAGGTTATCCGTTACATGAGAATGTTTCATTTATTTAAAAAAGAAAAAAAAAACAACTTTGATGTGTCCAATATATTTCCCGCCACTTACGTTTTATAAGTATTTTATCGAGAAATGGGATGGGACATTGGCTGGAGGTTGAAGCCACCAGACAGTCTACTAGTAGACAGTGTCCAGTGGCCAATGGTAGTGTCAAATTTCCAAACTGGAATACGATCTCTTGATTAAAATCTAGAACGTGCAGATAATGCGCCGTGATGTGCTGCAATTCTGGGAAATCTGCATTTTAAATTAAATTAGATCGATGAAATGTTGTCCCTTTGATGTTGAGATCATTTTAAGACCAAGCCGCTAAAACCTTTTATAGTTTTTAAGAATTTAATTTTAACGAAAAAAAAAATGAAAATAATTACGAAGGTTTGAAAGGACGAAAGTAAACTGTAGAGTATGCGTGGACGAACGATGAATAGGCATTATTAAATCCAGTATCGAACATAGCATTGGGACCATTAGAAAAAATACAAAAGGCGACAATTAAACTGATTCTTCAAGTATCGTTCTGAACAGACTCGAGTGAAATTTCCAAAACACTTGACGTCATGATAATAAGACAACTACATGCCAAATCTGTATTACTCAACTCTTCTTTTTTATTTTTATTTTTTTTATTTGTTAATTAATTTTTTGAAACATACATTCACACAAATAAGGTACAATGATTATAAACATTTTGTTGTTTTTCTTGTTTTTTTAACATTAAATTATAAATACATCTGAACAACCTATGAGTAATGTATATAAAACAAAAATCCCACATAGGCAAGGCCAGTGCGTGGGTATACCTGGTATCAGTTAGTTGCAGTATATTGGTTTATTTGTATTAATACATGGATGTTGAAGGTTAGTTAAATAAAAGATTTTAAGTTAGATAAGAAAACAAATCGAAAAACAAAGAAAGAAAAGTGGGGAAAAATATACAGTTAAAGCAGGAAAAGGTTGATATCTTTGGTTTTAATCCAGTTTTTTATTTCATTTTTGTATGTGTTTAAAGATAATATGTTTGGACACTTACATTCTGTAGATAGAAAATTAAAAATTTCAGGAGCAATAAAAAAACATGTCTCTGCGCAAGCCTAGTTTTACACAAAGGTACTTCAAGTACGTTATTTATCCTGTTATTAGAACGATTTTCATTTTTTGGGAATAGTTTTTTTCTTGAAAATACATATTTTAGTCACTGTAGACAATAAATTTTTCTTATATCTAACAGTTCAGCCTCATGGAATAATTGCATGGAGGGGAAAGTACTTTCTTTATGTAACATTATTTTTAGTATTAATTTTTGCGATGTTTCAAGTGGTTTAAGGTAAGTATTATATATTCCCCCCCCCATCCGATTATTCCATAAGATACTGATGATTGCACCAGTGCGTGGTATACCATTTTCATTATTTTGATATCAAGTATGTTATTCAAACGTTTAAATATGTAAGTTAAATATCTTAATTTACTTACAAGCTTTTCTACATGATATGTCCATTTGAGTTGACTATCTATTATAATTCCTAAATATTTAACTGTATTCCCTGAACTCATTTCTGTACAATTATGGTATGTAACAGGGTTGCAAACATTGTTGTGGAACCTTATATTTAGGTTGGTTAAAGGTGCCGTCCTTTTGGTATTATAGAAAGGAATGTAAATAGTTTTTTCACAGTTCAGAGTTAAAAGGTTTTGGTTGAGCCATTCTTTGATAATGGAGGTGCATTTATTGGCATTTTCACTGACTTCGTTCCAGGATTTACCATGTACTGTGATTGCAGTATCATCAGCAAATGAGAAAAGTTTTCCCGGTATTTTCATATTACATAGATCATTAATGTAAACGAGGAACAATAACGGGCCCATAACTGTTCCTTGAGGAACCCCATGCTTCACAGGTTCTTGTTTACTAACATTAGCCCCGATTTTTGTACATTGTCGGCGATCAAATAGATAATTTTTTAATAACACAACACAAACTTCACATTCCAATGCAACCTCAAGCCGCAATAAAAACCAGATCCTCAGCAAATAAGACCCTGAATATCCCGATAACAGACACCTCACAAATACAAGGCTAACTAATGTTAAGAAAGGGACGCTTAGATGGTTTGGACATGTAGAGCGAATGAACGAAGACAGGAGACAAAATTGAGTCGTTTGGCTGTACCTTCTCTCTGCCTACCCCTGCGGGGAAACGGCGTGACGGTTAGTTATTTATCTATACTTACATGTTTCTTCCCTTTTAAAGGATACTCGCCTAAATCATTATCCTTCAATAGATTTTTAATTAAAAATTTTAACTAATCAATTCACATCGATACTTGTACCACATTTAAAACATCCACGTGAACACCTCGGCACAGATTCTCCTAGTGAGACGGTCACGACACATATAACACTCCATTCACAGCATCACTATAAATCATTATAAAACACTAAACAAAGAACCTTTATTATACTTTTAAAAACTTATTATGTAAAATGGTACTGTATATGCTAGCTGAGAATTGTGATTTAGCTTTATCCATGTTATCTGTTATGTTGTAATCAATGTTGAAACTACATGTGCTCCATATTATCATTATTATTTACTTATTTCCTACTTATTACTATTTACTTATATATATATATAAATATATATTTTTTTTACCTACATATTTTTATTTACATACTACTATTTGTATATTTTTATTTACATATTACTATTTAATTACTATTACTATCACTTTTTACCTATTTTTACTTTTATTTACATATTATGATTTACCTATTTTTATAATTATGTACTTATAACTATTTACATAATTTTATTCACAAAATTTTATTTACTATTAGTATTTACCTATTTTTATTCTTATATACTTATTAGTATTTACTTATCAATATTTACTTAATATTTAATATGTATTATTACATGCTTATTACTATTTACTGATCATTATTTACTTACTTTTTTATTATTTTATTTTATTTATATTTACTTTATTATTATCTGATCTTTATTATTTATTTACTATTTATTATCTACTTATTAATATTTTTTTTCACGTATTATTGTTTGCTTATTGAAATTTACGGATTATTATTAAATTGTAAAGCCGCTCATCTCAACACAGGATTGTCCTAGTGAGATGGGTGGCTTATGTTTTTGTTTTCATAATTAAATTTAAGAATAAATAAATAAATAAAATAGTGTACAGATTTAAATAAAGACAATAAAAACAAACATGGATGTGTTTACATAGAGGATAACAAAACGCTCTGGTTCTTTTTTTATTTTTATTAGCTTTAAAGAAATTTACACAAAATAGTTTCGACTGACCCCTTTTAATAGTTTGACTAACGGGTGCTTTTCCTTTAAAATATTGTTTTTATAAGTTTACAGGTTAGGTACTTATATATGTATATCAAATAAGACATTTATAAAAATATGAAATCTTTAAAACATAAATATTGCATGATAATCCAACGCAAACTTCTTCTATTTATACATTTAAAAAATAAATAAGAATAACATTTTTTTAAAATATTCCTAATAATCATAAATAATTTCTTTCAACTAGTCAAGTCATAAATTTAGGTACATACTGATTATTATAATACTATTTTTAATTTCAGCAGGAAACATATTTAAATGGTTGTGGTTAACCGCCACATTCCCACCCCAGTATAAGTAGCTTGTGGGTTTACTCCTTTAGGGTGCCGGTCAGGAATCTTTTTTAATACGAAGCAATAATTTTTTAAAAGACTCTAAACCCATAAGTGTCCCTGCACAGCTTTCGCATAGAAGGAGGTTAGTCACAAACGCACATCAAATTGGTTAGTACAGATACTGACGACCACAAAATATAGCCCTTGGTGGCTCCTTCTGTCGATAACCAGAGTAATCCAAGATTGAATGCGGAAGTTTACCAACAAATCTATACAAAACGCAAAAACAAATTTTATCCAGAACAGATTACAGCCACGAAACTAGGGCAGTCCCTCCAGAACAGTGCAAGGCGGTTTCCTGCTTCCGACACTATTCCCAGTGAAGCACTGCACCAACTACTCGGAGTATCTGGGAGGTGGGGTGAGAAACACCTAGAGATCCCAGGGAATCCTATTGAGGGAATCCAGACGAAATTTAACAGGAGTTATGTAATCTAACGTTCTTTGTCCATATTTACTTGTATTCTTAGGAACAACTACTCCTTCATTAAAATTTGTATAACGGGGTTATTAATTTTGTACCACAGAATTGATATAACTGAAATAATTTTGAGACTCTGATAAAAGTATGGAATATCGTGCCTTTGTTCGTATGAACTTTTATGAGCTAATAATTTAACTAATGAATTTTACATTTATTTGACTTGAAACAAGTGGATGAGTTTTGGAAAGTGTGTTTGCGAGGGACAAGAAGGCTGATGGGACCATCGACGGAAGAGAGAATGTAGGAAATTCTAAGAATAGAGGACTTAATGCAATAGTCACTAATAAAAAGTTGTCATGGAAAACGTGGCTAGCGTCTACAATGTAGTTCTAATACGAACCCTGATGGCAGTGAGCTATGTAACTAGAAGAAGAAGGCCATAGATATTAGAGTGGATGCAGTAGATATGAGATACCTCACGAATAAAATTGTACTAGGCGAATATGTGTAGCCCACAAAGCAAATGATACATAGAAAACGTAAGGGGGGAAGAAATCAAAATAAGAGGGACGAGAGGCGAGCTAGGCGTGCCGCTAATTTAAGTAAAACAGCATATCAGTAATTAGGTTAGATTTGTTTACAAAAACAGAATATTTTGTTTGATCCTATTCATAAATGTTTCATAATTTGTTTAGTGCAGTCAAAATTACTCGACACAAGCATGGATGGCGTTGAACTAGGCTGGTACCAAAATGGGAGTCACGTGACATTTGCCTCCGGCCATCGAAATAGTACTTAGGGCAAGTCTATTAATTCTGACGTCAGTGGTGTATGTAGCACAAGTGGATGGAAAAAGACCGGGAATTCCCCAGGAATAGATGGCACTGTCAAGTGAAACTGGGTCGGTAAAAAATAAAGGATATAACCTTAGAGTAACAATATATTATTACTCTAAGGATATAACCGAAAGCAGCAATCATCACCACTACATCACTGACGTTTCAAATAAGTAAGCAGACACCTACCTACCGGTTTGGAGAAGACCATGTGACAATAAAACTGCCAACGCAGATTTACCTCGCATTCGACTCACAATGCGCATTCGGCTTCAGCACAGCGTACCTTTCCACTCTGCGAACAAAGCAAATTCCATATCGCCCCGCATTACGAGTGCTCGGAAGATATAATGGAAGTAAGCAGCAAAGATAAAAAGAGAGACAGGGTGGTGCCGACGTACGTGTGTGAAATCCACAATCTAAAAACATCATATCATTAAAAAATAAGAAATGCATGGGTATATACTGTTGGGTGCATTGTGAGTGTGGTGTACTTATTGGCTGTTTTACAATAAAGATAGATCGCTTTTTTTATTTTTCCACGGCACGGCAACGGTACGGCTTGCCGTACGTTCACGTGTGCAGTCAATCGTTTTTTATAATTTACGTGGTGGTCGTGAACGGCATTTTTGCATTGTTTGCTTCTCATAAAACAAGCAACAACATAAACCGTCAGCTGGCAAGAGAGCATCAAATTATCCTTGTAACTACAAGCTACACTATTAAAATTGCCGTCACGGTTTTACGGGGAACTAGGTGTCCAACGACTACGGCATGGCAAGCCGTCGTTGTCCACGGCTTACCGTTGCCGCGGACGGTAAATTAAAAGCGTCTTTATACAAACCAATACATTTTTGTTCCCCGTTACGTCGTCGTTGTGCCGTTGTCGGTCAAATTATAAATGCGCCCATAGGTTGAAAAAGATGTGAACAACGTTGTTCCATTACATGTTTATGTTGACGTGAAACATACAACGTTCTTCCCGCGTTTTGTTCCATTTGACGAAGAATCTCGATTTCAGTAATATTAGTAGGATTTTATTAGAAAACGCTCTGTACAAAAAAGATAGGGATTAAATTACTGATTAAGATTGGCAAATATCCGCAATTACGGGACGTTCTAGGGTGGTAGGTACTCTCAGTATTGCCCTGGTGAAAGGCCATCAACAAAAATCTAAGCCTTGCTCGATATGATGTAAGCCATGTTCAATTACCAAGTCTAAACTATCGACTATCCTCTTCCACAAACCTTCCCCTCCCCGCTTCAGTCTCCATCAATTTGAGAACGTCAAAGCTCCACTTACTCCGGTATTTGTGCGGTATTTACATCAAAAATGAAGTTTGAACACAGTCGAATTAAGTGAGTGTCGACCCTTGCATATTGCACATAATTATTAAAGAGGTCACCTCCTTGGATTTGCCGCCCGTGTGCACAGTTATAGAGCAACATGAGGTTGCGACGGCCCTGGAAGAGAGGACATCAGAGAGGAGGCAGCGTTCTCACGTAGCGGACATGAGACATGTTCAGACCACATAAAAACTTCAATTGAAGATGGCCGACTAATTAATTATACGTTGAATTTATAAATCGTTATTTAAAAGTCTATAAAAATCATCTCATCAAAAAAAACCGTTATTTCGGTACCACGTGGTCACGTGCTTATTCTGTTTTTGGATTAGTACGGACATTTTTATTTCACGATTTCGTTTTTCTTTTAAGTTTTGGCGAAATTTAAATTCAATTAGGGTGATTTTAAGCTTTATAATTATTGCTCAATATAAAAAAATATTATTAATGAAAGAAATTAGAGTATTCGTTCAAATCAATTAACAAGACGGATATTATGAAAACGTTAATGATCAATATTATTATTATTCTTCGAGTTAAAATTTCCAAAAAAGGGTACATAATTTCATTACTTATGTTTAGTTATGGTTTTCCACGAATAGAATATAAAATTATGTACGGTAAAGCTCATCCTTGTTTTGACATTTGACATTCTAACCTCAAAACTGATAAAAACCGACCGGCCATAGAATTTGAGCGTTTTGGCGGGCTATGAGAAATTGAAAATTATTTTAACTATGAAAACTAACTTTAGAAATAAAACTAAATATACCGATCTCTGAGTTTGAACGTTAATATTTATAAAAAAATAAATAAAAAATTCGACTGGAGTTCCTTATTGTGTAGGCATTTATTATAAGACAACTATTATGGTTGGTTAGGTGTGTTAAGCCAAAAGGTACTAATTTGTTGCACCGCCCTTCGCTTTTGCGCCAATCAACGAACACATTTTGATAAATTGTCAATATTGGCTTTCAGACAACCGGGCCAAACAGGACCCTGCTCTTTCAAAATAATAAGTGAATCCTTCACACGGCATTCCCAAAGATGACATGGGTCTCGAGGGAAAAGATTTTCCTCAAATCCTCCTGCGTAGAAAATAAAACATAAAAATATATTTTAGGTTATTGATTTGAGAAATTTACTGTCGTTACGTGAAAATATTTTCTTTTTTAGTTTTATATTTTAGTTTTAAAAGAAAAACAAATATTACCTGGTTACGAATAACCTGACAATATTTGAAAATCTCCTACTACCATCACAGTAAGCGGAAGATATTGCCGGTGTTGTAATGGAGGACTTAGCCAGCCGAGGAATTGAACTCACGACGCCTGGGTGAGACCCAAACGCGATGCCAACTCAGCCACTGACCGGACTTTGTCTTTGAAATGTGTTATTCATATTCAAATGTTTTCACATATTCGCGTTTGACAGCAAATTTTAAAGAAACAAGCCAAATTGTCATCATTCTTTTTTTAACGATTTTTAAATTTATAATTTTGATCTGTCAGTTCGATCTTTTTTTTTACTTTTGATTTTCCTATGATCTTTGAAATGCCATTTTAAATCTTTGAAACGATCGTAGCGTCCTTAATTTTTATAAATGAGAAATTTATAATTTCCTCAAAAGATGTGTAATCACTTCAGTGGAGTCATAATTAATAAATTAATAACAATTACTTTGTTTAAACCAGTATTTTAAAATGTAAATATCTACATGTATCGGAAGCGAAGCTCTCCTCATCAGGATTAACAATATACCTACTAAACATAATACTGCTTTGCTTCCGAAACATGTAAAACATTACATATTAAAAACAGTTGTTTAAATAAGTAATTCTTATTAATATAATGAGAAATTTATAGTTTCAAACAGCCTTAATTTTGAATACTTCTCGGTACCCAGCTTTAAAGTTAGAAAAACTGTATTTTTCCCCCAGCAATTAACTAACTAACCATCACGCCGTTTCCCTGCAAGGGTAAGCAGAGAGGACGGACCGCCAAACAACTCGATCTTGGCATACACTTCTTGCTTCATTCACTTTCATACAACGTCTCATACATTCTCTTCTGGTATTCCGACTTCAAATATGGCCGACTTGATTCACTTGATCGTGCCACGTCTTCCTTGGACGTCCCCGGCTTCTTCTTCCATTCACATTCGCGTCATATATTCTCCTTACACTCCTTTCTTCATTCATTCGCTCTACATGCCCAAACCATCTGAGCGTCCCTTTCTTAATCTTGCTCATTACGCTTACATCAGCCTTACATTATTTACGAATCTCAACATTTTTCACACGATCATACATGGTTTTACCACACATTCGTCTCAGAGATCTCATTTCTAAAGCATTCAGTCTACTTTCATCCTTCCTCTGCCAGTTCCATGCCTCACTGCCATACATCAGAGTTGGTATCAGCACTCCCCTGTGGACTGCTAGCTTCGCTTCTTTGGACAACTTTTTGTTTGCGCCAACCGCGTTCAGTCCTCCGTTAATGGAGTTTCCTGCATTCACCCTTCTTTAAATATCCCTATCAGTCTTTCCATCTCTCGTAAACATACTTCCCAAATACACAAACTCATCTACCTGCTCCAAGTATTCATCATTCACAACTATATTGCACACTGTTTTCGTACTCTGCAATTGACAAAAAATATTGGACGCATCGAGTCATTGTGGTTATCATTCATAAATAATCATCAATTAAAAAACCTAGCAAATTAGCAGAAGTAGTAAATATCCTATGTAATTATTAATAAATACGTTTAACCGTTCAATTCCTGTTGGTCCATCGCCATGTGCGGCCAGAGGAAGTGCAAAGATAGCTATAAAGATAGTCCACAACAGGAAGCCATCTCCCATCTCCCGTGGAACCGGTACAATACCTGCCCCTACCTGTATCTGCGCCTATTACCTGTATAATGTATATCTAATACGTGTATATTGCAGGGGCGGGCGGTCCTTTTAAGCGTTGAGAGCAGTGCTTGCTCACCGCCGGAAAAACGCTTAAAATTCCGTGCTAAAAAATTCCACCCGCCCGTATTAATACTGCTCGTGAGAGCTCCGAAATGAATCCCATAAGTGCGTTTTGAATTCAGCGCCTATGGGACTTTCTGTTCTAAGAAATAGTTCACACAATTTCGCAATCATGGCACTTCAGTGACAAAGCGTGAAAGCGTGCAAATCTTTTGGAATCTGTTAGGAGTCTCGGTGCGCAGGGACTATGGGATTAGTTAACACAATTTGTACGGAAACAAAAATCAATAGATTTTTTCTATAATTATTGTGTTTTGGGTTGTCAATATTATCGTATTTAAAACAATTTTACCTACCTACGACAATATATTCATTAGTCACAGACGCTATAATGAATCGCCAAATTGTATCGTGTTTCTAGGTCGCTAATCTCTTTTCCAGTGATATGATGAAATTCCTTTAGATCTAGGGGAAAAATATTAATAATTATGGAAAAGACTTAGGATTTATAGATACGGGATTTTTTCTTTTTTAATCTTAAATTGAACTCCCAATGCGATAAGTCATGATACGCTACTTACCATATATGAAGTCCGCCAAGATGAGATTGATTTTCACCATATTTCTCTACGGTGTGGAAACATAGACACGTAGAGGCAGCAAAAAGAAACGAATAGACGCCCTTTGAAATGTAGTGCTGGAGGGTAATGCACAGGATTCCATGGACAGCCAGGCGCACAGAAGGCAGGAGAAGCAGAGGAAGATCACCGATGAGTTGAACTGATCGAGTATCAAGAGTTACTTAGTCTCCAGGGTTCTTCAGAAGTCCATTCTTCAATATCCTACCGTCTTCACAGGGGTCACGTCTGGCTGCAGTGCCGCCGGGAATGGTGTAAAGGGATCGAAGGACCACCATCCCATCTCACTGCTCACTGTCTCTCATCGGGACTGCCTGTGGCTTACCAGAAGCTGTGTATTCTGTTCTTGTGTTGTACGCTGCCATTGAATTTGTTCTTTTCATTTGTTCTTTCCATTTGTTCTTTCCATTCTATTGTCCTCTTCTAATATATATTACTCTTTATAAAAGTTGTCTCTCCACTAACTAACTAACTAACTAACCATCACGCCGTTTCCCCGCAGGGGTAGGCAGAGAGGATGGACCGCCAAACAACTCGATCTTGGCATACACTTCTTGCTTCATTCACATTCATACAACGCCTCATACATTCTCTTCTGTTATTCCGACTTCTGGCATGGCCCGACTCGAGTATTTGATTCACTTGATCGTGCCATGTCTTCCTCGGGCGTCCCCGGCCTCTTCTTCCATTCACATTCGCGTCATATATTCTCCTTACACTCCTTTCTTCGTTCATTCGCTCTACATGCCCAAACCATCTAAGCGTCCCTTTCTTAATCTTTCTCACTACGCTTACATTTTCTCTCCACTAGCTTCAAAAATAGGAACTAACTGCTTTAGATGAGAACACGTAAATGTTTTTGGTATGTATAAATTTATGTTGTGCCATGTAGGGACAGTCGGGACCTTTTATAATAATTTAAGAGTAGCTTTTTTTAATAAAATAGAGTCTTAGCGTAAGAACCGATAGAAAGACTCATCTTTACTCGATTCAGCCTAAGAACAACCCGCTATGGTTCGAAATTAGGTTCGTACTGCAGATACCCCACCCTTCCACCTTCGTCGCATCACCCGCGCACGGCTCACGGCTATGCTCCACCAATTCAGTAACTTGTAGACTGTCTAGACGGAGAAAGTGCTGGGTTAAGGGGGCGGAGACACGCGCGCACAGGTCGTTCTAATATTGGATCTAGAATAGACCATAAGTGGTGGGTGATCTCAACTGATCAAGTATCACAGCTGTTTAAAACATCAGTATCCACAGTTCTCAATGCAGCGTAGGACTATGAGGAGTGGAGGATCCTGATTCAACAGGGCAATTGAAGAGAGGGTCACGATCCTCAGCAAGAAGAAGAAATACATCCATGTGACCTTGGTTGCGCTGTCACATTATGACCTGCCGACTACATCTCTCTGCAATCTACCTCAAATCAAAGCTTTAACTATGCCTTAAAAGCGCAGAAGTAAGCTACCAAGCCAAGAGTTAAGTATTTCTAAAGCAGTTGCTGAATAAAATTAATATGGTGATATGATAAGGAACTCCAGTCCAATTTTTTTTTATAAATAATAACGTTCAAACTTAAATACCAGTATATTTCATTAGTTTTCAGATAAAATAATTTTCAAAGTTTCAATTTTTCCGCCAAAACGCTCCAAATCTATAGCCGGTCGGTTATGATCAGTTTTGAGGTTAGAATGTCAAAACAAGGATGAGCTTTACCTTACATAATTCTATATTCTGTTCATGGTAAACCATAACTAAACATAAGTAATAACATTATGTGCCCCTTTAGAAACTTTAATACAAAGAATAATAATAGTATTGAACAATAATATTATCATAATATTCGTATTGATAATTAGTTTGCTCATGAATACTCTAAATTATGTTATTAATAATAGTTTTTTTTGCATTGAACAACAATGAAAGAGCTTAAAGTCCACCCAAATTATGTTAAAATTTCGACAAAACTAAAAAAAAAATCATATTTAAAACAAATACGAAAAATACAAATATCCATACTAATCCAAAAACAGAATACACACGTGACGTCAGATGTTCCAAACGCAATGATAACAACATAACAATTCTACGCATAATTATAAATAATAAAAGTTATGTATTCAGAATCAGCGTTTGCTGATCTATAAGAATATATATTTTTATAGTTAAAATGTTTTTCACTGGAGTTCCTTATTTAATGATTAATTATTTAGACTAGAACAAAGGGCGCGGAACCGTCTAACTCCCCTTTCCGCCATTTTTTTAAGATTCTTGTCGATCTCAGTAGCTCACCAACCGCCTCTGCTAATACTTAAATAATGTATACCTAATACCTGTACATTGTATACCTAATGCGTGTAACCTGTCCCTATGCTGTGAACTCTAACTGTCCTCCCGTCCGGTTCTGCGCTCCTGGTACGCTTTCCATGGAAGAGGCGTGGGACATGATATTTTTTATTGCAAATAACGAAGGGTGAATACTAATTTTATTCATTCATGGCGATATTATTTTATTCACAAATTAATATAATACAGGTTGACATACTTATCTATGCCGGCGACTAAAAGAAGAGAAAAATAAATTGAATATTATTTCTAGTCTTGTAGAAAAGTCAATAGGTGTCCCATATAAATAAATAAATAAAAAAAAACTGATAGGTATATCCGAGACACTACCTAGATTGCAATTATATGCGGGTTGAACTTGATAATCATCATAATGATCAACCAATAATATGGAATTTAATGGAGGATAATATTGACAAGTATTGAAGTAGAGATATGATATCGATGAAGACAGCGAAGAGTGAACTGGTCTCATTAGCTCAGTTGGTAGAGCGGTTGTCCCGGTAAGATGTCTTTTTTTATTTTCTGTGTTTTTTTTTCGGTTTCGTGTTTTATTTAGGATATGTTAATATTATCTTATTTGATGATTAAAGACTAAAAGAAGAACTAAAAAACGTTATTTTGACGTAACATAGTATTTTTAAAATACTGAATACTTACACATGTATTTTAAAGTGAATATCGCATAAAGTTCCAACTGTCTGGATAGTTACTGGACTGCGGGACCATTGCAACCTTAATCGGGGTATTTTGTGAGGCTGGAGAGAATGGAGAAGGGAAAAGGATGGAGAAGAAGATTATGAAGTAACTGGCTATTCAGATCTAGCCACCAAACACGGTTAATGAAGTTGAGACTACACAGATGCAAAGCCGAAAGGGGAATGCAATTTTACCTAAATATGTCTGTTATTTCCTTTGAAATATAGACCACACTTAATGTAGTTATTATCATTAAAAAAAATTGTTTACTATTTATTGTTTATTAGTAAATATGTCTTAGTAATAATATCTACTTACTGCTAACTTGTTTATAAATAATTATACCGTAAGTTAATTACGTATACAGTATTAACTAACAAGTGGTTAGTGCTACAAAAGACTAGTTTACTAGAAACTGTTTGTAAACAGGTCCTTACTAGCTCTAACGGATCCTGTGTTAACTTTTAGTGTTCGTTTTAAAAATTTAAATAAATTAAAACATCTTGTCATAAGCACTTGAACACCTCTGTATAGGCTCTCTTAGGTGTTTACCCAACATAACGACACACAATATGTATACATTTATAGTAGGTACCTAGGTAATTCATTCACGCACTTACAGTGCGTCAAAAATATCTGGAAATTGAATTAAATAAAAGTTACCAAACCAAACTAGTCACTTTTTCTTTGAAATTTGTTGTTTGCTCTCGTCAGAAATCCCCATAGAAATATTATCTATTAAATTAATTAATAAATAAATAATTAATACCATTAATTATTTAATTTTTAAATAATTGATTCAATTTATCTAAAATGAATAAACTAATATACGGAGGAACGATTGAACGATGGAACAGCGGAAAATGGTTGTCTGCTTATTTCAGCGATGTTTAACAGAATTTCGAGCGAGGAAGCTCCTATCTAAAAAATATTTATTAATTAATTTCGTATTATTAAATAAACAATATTTTTGTAGATTTATGGCAATTTTGAAGCAATTTTAACTATGTAGGTACATTAATATTTGAGGTAATGGAATTGTAATCCAGTTTGATAGTTTGTCGTAAACAAACATAAACGACAAAAGGAAAACATTTGATAATTTTTTTTTATTCTGTGAATTTGATTTTGTGTTATTTTGATTTAATATCTAATAAATAAATGTTTTGAATGTAATTTATGCACAGCGTTCAATAATAAATATTTAAAAAAAATAAACGAAAAAAGATGAAGCTGTTTTAAGGAACTCCAGTGAAAAATATAATAGCTTTAAAAAAATATATATACATATAGATCAACAAAGGACGATTCTGAATATATAACATTCACTATATATATTTATAAGTAGAATTTATAAATAATTACTGTATTTAAAAGTGAATAAAAAATCATGTCACCAAAACACCGTGTTAGGTTGGTACCATTGCATTTGGAACATCAAACATCGCGTGCGTATTCTGTTTTTGGATTAGTATAGAATTTTTTTTTCGATTTTTTTTAAAATTTTAAATTTCTACTTTTTTTTTTTTTAATTTTGGCGAAATTTAAACTTAATTTTGGTGAATTTAAGCTCTTTAATTGTTGTTCAATATAAACAACTATCATTAATGAAAGAAATTAGAGTATTTATGAGCAAACCAATTAGCGACACTGATGTTATGATAATGTCAATACTATTATTATTCTTTGAGTTTAAGTTTCTAAAAAGGTACATAATTTTAATAGTTATGTTTACTTATGGTTTACCATGAATAGAATATAAAATTATGTACTGTAAAGATCATCCTTGTTTTGACATTTGACATTCTGACCTCAAAACTGATCAAAACCGATCGGGCATAGGTTTTGAGCGTTTTAACAAGCTTTGAAAAATTGATATTATTTTAATATGAAAAGAAACTTTAGAAAAAAAAAACGAATTACACTGAATATAACTTTGAACGAGATTATTCATAAAAAAAAATTGTACCGAAGTTCCTAATTCTCAACACCGTTTGGTGAATATCAAAAATATGCACTTGGACTATTGTGCTTTTTTAAACATACATTCATTTTCCTTTGAGTCATCTTTGTGTTGCCATTTGAAACCTTTTAAACGATTGCAACGCCCTCAATTTTCGTCCACATTATTTTGACACACTTGAAATCATACTAGACACCAACACTGTCTCACCCGGTAATATATTATATGTATTTTTTAAGTCGTATTATTTTTCACCGGAATTCTATAAATATTGACTCTCAGTATAGCTCTGGCGAAAGACCACCGTTAAAAATCGAAACGTTACTTGAAATGGCTTTGGTCGTGTTTGGTGATCAGACCTGAATAGCCACGTACTTCCCAACCTTCTCTTCCCCATTCTCTTCAGCTTCACAAAATATCCCAATTGGGGATGGCATAGTCACACTGGCGGCGGACAGATGAGAACAGTTGAGACTCGCACAAAAAATAAAATAATTTAATCTTATGTGCATATATGTGTATAATGTAATTCTTTGTATCTATGAAAACCC
Source organism: Halesus radiatus (assembly GCA_022606495.2). Classification (NCBI taxonomy): domain Eukaryota; kingdom Metazoa; phylum Arthropoda; class Insecta; order Trichoptera; family Limnephilidae; genus Halesus; species Halesus radiatus. Next base: position 93,987 of record JAHDVE020002455.1, on the reverse strand, counting down.
CGCGATAATGACTGTAGAACCTCTATATTATTATTACGTCTAATGACAGTTGTGTTCAGGTAGGTACCGACCCCTCTCCGTCTCCCGTACCTAACCCCGCTTCTAGGCGCAGCGCACGACTTTGATAGAAACCTGCGGCTAGGTACCCGGCAGGCCATTATGCGCAGGTAGGTACTGGGTACCCCTTCTAACGGCGGGGACTTTATTATGGTGCCAGGAAACGATTCAACGATGAATGATGTAAAGGTATTCAGAATAAAAATAAACCAAATAAAAGTCTACTTCGTCTTTTGATGTATTATGCTTCTTGCAACCCATTCTGAAGATTTTTAGAAATGTTTTATAGTACCTACGAGTAGCACACAATAAAGGGTATTTTAGTTCGGTAAACGCATAATTACTCTAAAACGGTGAACTCTGGCGTCATTAAATATGTAAAGCTTTTTCTGCCTAGAACTTCGAAGCCAACGCTATTTTTTTCAGGTTGCTATATAGTTTCCATTACGGGGTATGAAGCGTTGAAATATAATATTCACGTAGTAAGAAAAGGGCTTTGGAAAAACTAGTATTAAAATTCGGGCGAAACCGGGTAGTCTAGTAATATTTAACATTCACAACAGCCGATGGACCGCATATTTGACGTGATATTGAAAAAAATGCCTCGCATCAAGGGTACGTACGAACAATAAGTTAAATAAAATATAAAAATTTTGGAATAACTTATTGAAGCTTATAAACCTCATTTTAATATATTTGTAATCATTTAAGATAATATTAACAATCTAAAACACAAAAAAATCTTTAGATAATAAAAAAAATCTTAGAAAATGATATGGAATCATTTTTCTGAAAGTACTACTGATTTATGAACACCGTTTGGTTAAAGTAAAACATATGCACTTGAACCATTGTGTTTTTTTAACCTTACTTTGGTTTTCCTATGAGCCATCTTTGGGTTGCCATTTAAAACCTCAATTTATATCTACTTTTAAATGTCAGACTCTACTTAGAAATTAAGTGGTGGTTTATAGTCACCCGTATTCTTGGCGTAGTAACTTACCTGTTCGCACCTGAAATGAGTTAGTTCCACTATTAGTCCATTCTGCGATGGCCTAGCACGCTAACAAAGCCTCTCATAGATTTGCCCTTGAACTCGCTCCGTCATTACTGTCATTAGCATCAGTCAATCTCCGACGTGCTTAATCTATCTCCAGCCACCGCACTGGTTCCTAGTTTCTACCTCTTCCAACATTCAATTATCCTCACTCCTCAGTCCCCACTGCCAGGGCCGGGTAAGTGCCCACGCCGCGAGATGTGTAACCCCGCGTCTTGCGTAGGCGAAGTTGCGGAAACGCGATTGCGACGCGTTTTTAAGCTATTTAAGGGCATATAATAGGAGATTGGTAGAAAACAGAATCATTGACTACTACTTTTCGTATGCCATTCCCAAACTTGATATTTTTTATCACGAAAGAATGGACTATTGTTTTTCACAACATTTTTTTTTGTAATTAATTTAGGCATTTGACTATAATAAATTAAACTTTGATACACGATGACAACCACATTTACAACTTTGATGCCGGTTTATTACGTCAGTAATGATTTTAGACAAAACTTTTATTATAAAATACATCGGTAATACACACATCGTTGACGTAGCGGCCTCTAATTATCGATATTATATCTCTTGATACAAACAATTAAACGAAGAGGTGCGAAGCGACAACGGTGTCCTGCGTGCTCCGCTACTCCAGTCGCCGCCATTGATCATGGATGGACGTAAGGATTTTTGTTTTTTGAAAACTCCTATGATAAATACAAAATTTTACAGAAATATATGTCCCAAAGAAGTGGAACTATCATTTTCTTAGTTTTAATATAGGGAACTCGGTCAGTTTCCTTAGGAAAACATTTATTCATAAGCATTTTCATAATTAACTTGGCCCATAAAGACATTTCTATTTAAACCATGTTGAAAAATAGCAAACACCGTCGCGTCTACGTCGCGCGAAAATATCAAATCGACTGATTGTGTCGCAGCAACGCGCCATTCGTCGCTTGTTATTTTTCATGTAGGACGCATCCAAGAGATTCCAACCATTTTAAATTGCACAGATAAAATTTTCTACTTTAGCCATGTTGAAAAGTAGCAAACGCCGTCGAGTCCATTACGCGCGAAAATATCAAATCAACTGATCGCGTCGCAGATGTCCCGCGCTGCACCGCGCCATTCGTCGCTTGTTATTTGTCACGTAGGACCCTTCCAAGATATTCCAACCGTTTGAAATTTTCGTTCCACGTAGCATCGCGTCGTCGTCGCATGTTCCTTTGCCCATGCAAGACGGAGCGTAATAGAAACCTGCGGGAATGAAAATAATAAACAACAAACAATAAAAACTGTCTAAATGAAGACTCGACCAGAATTTAGAAAATGTTCCATTTATGCATAAATTTTTCTTTCAGTTTTTTATTCTAAAGCGAGGGTTGGCACTTAAAAATAAAACACAGTTCCTTATAATACATGATGACATTTTAATAGCATACAAATAATGAGGGCGGTACGATCGTTTTAAATGGTATCATCAAGATGGCTCATAGGAAAATTATTGTTATTTTTTAAAAAGCACGATGTTTAAAGTGCATATTTTTGACTTTAACCAAATGGTGTTCAGAAATTAGTGATACTTACGAAAGGAGATGATTCTACATCATATTCTAAGACAATTTTCCGTTAATTTAAAAAAAATAATAATAATATTTAAGTTAATTAGATGGAGAGGTGTTTTTTCGTATTTCTGAAATATATGCATCGAATTTATTATATGTAAGATACATAAAAAAAAAACAAAATCAAATTCACAGTTCAAAATCATAATAATAATAATAATTGGATGATTTGCATAGCGCCATTTTTGTGAAAAATCGCCCCAAGGACGCTGTAATGTAATAAACTTTAAAAGGAGCTTGAGATAATGAATTATGATTTTTAAATGGTTTCTGTCAAATATGTCAAATATGAATGTAAAAAAAAATAATGTGAGGAACAACATTTCAAAGAGATAGTTAACAGCTTGGTATTGTCATAGTAATGAAAAAAAACTTCGTTTTATTGCCAAGCTATTATAATTGCAGATAATTATTATTTTGGAAATACAAATGTCATTAATATGGCAACACCAAGGTCTTTGATATTTTGCAGTTGGTTGTCAAAAAATAGAATTTAAAACTATTGTCACGGACCACAAATTTTACTTTAGTTATTTATTAATAGTTTCAATTTATTTAAAATGAATAATCCAATAAACAGTGGAACGAGGCAAGTGTATTTCTGCGCTGTTAGCAGAATTTCGAGCAAGGAAGCTAGTGTTCAACTTAGGAGATGTTTACAAACTAACTGTTGCAATGACTGGTACGTAGTATAGTGTGTTAATGATTAATTCCATACCTCTTTAATCGTTTTTGTAGAATTATGACGAGTTTGAAACAATTTAAACTATATATATTTTGATTTGAGGTTATCCCAGACATTCGAGTTTGACAGTTTATTAATAAACGAAGAAAAACACCGTAATTAATTTTTTAACATTAAAAAAAAAATATTATTTAGATCTGTGAATTTGATTTTGTCTTCTTCATTTATTTATCTAACATCTAATACATGTTTATTTCGGTACTTAGATTAATTTCAGAAATACGTATTATAAATCGCCTTTCCACTTAATCAGCAAAGTTAAACTTTTTTTTTTGTTTTAGAAAAATTGTCAAATTGTAAAGAATGTGACAGAATCATCGCGTTTCGGAGAGCACCGATGATTTTTAAACACCGTTCGGAGTCAAAAATATGCAATTGGACCATTGGCGGCCTCCATGGTCGAAGGGTAAGGCTCTCGACTACGAATCCGAAGGTCGCGGGTTCAAATCCCGTAAATTTTATTCAATTAATTTCTGCTTTTTCACAATTAATTCATTTAAAAATAATATATAGTATATTTGCGCACGTTCCAGAATGGAAGATACTCTCAGAATCGCCCTGGTGATTACCACCATTCAGAATTGAAACGTTGCTTGAAATGGCTTTTAGCCGTGTTTGGTAACCAGATCTGAATAGCCAGGTATTTCCACACTTTCCTCTTCCCCTTCTCCTTCCCCTCCCTAATACCTTCATCCTCACAACATTCCCCAATTAGGGATGCCATAGTCTCACTGGCTTCAGACGGTTGGGAGCAGTTGTGACTCTTGAGCGGTATTCAATAAAAAAAATAAATTAAAAAATTGTGTCTGTATAAACATACTTTGATTTTCCTATGAGCCATCTTTGTGTTGCAATTTAAAACCTTTTAAACGATCGCATCGCTCTCAATTTTTGTTTACTTTTAAATGTCAGATTATACAAATATGTTATTTTTCGTGTTTTAATTGACGGAAACATTTTTTTTTACTTATTTCATTATTCAAATATTATTTTTGTGTAGGTCTTGTTCGCACGATACGATTTTTGTTGATTGAACACGTTTCTATAGGTTCAATATTGAACAGACATTGCAAATAAAGATGGCGTCGACTAACACTGTCAAGAGTGTTAGATATTACGTGCGTATTTTTAATTATTTCCAATGTTTTAATGAACGAATTGAAGAAAAGGATGTTAAAAATGCATACTTACATTGATGTTTTTGGGTTGGAAAACTGATAATAATAAATTAAATAGCATGAAATACTCTTTTGGGGAGATGAATTAATGTGCTTTTATCGAATCGATTTATTAAATATCCGATGTAGTCAGTCCCACAATGATTATTAAATTTCGAATATAAACTTTATTATCATTGCAGAACCGATACGTCCTTCCTAAATTATATATTATGAATATAATTATATACCCAGATATACTTTTTTATTCTTACAAACGAGTAGATCTAGAAACGTAAACATCGCCCCGTTCTAGCACTTTAGGTTTTTTTTTATGACATGTTTAATTTTTAAATTCTATTATGCTTGTCAACGCACGAAATCGAATTAAATAATCAAATCGTTCCACGTACCGATCCAGTGATAACTCGAACGATGACTTGCACTTTGTCTCGATAAAAGTAGATCACTGTTCTGCCGATACAACTAAAAATCTGATCATTTTTCTTCATCCAAATTTGTTTCAACTCGCCGACGACAAACAGTAGAAGCAGGGTCGGCCCTGAACCAAATGGCGCCTGGCGCATGCAGGATTTTGTCCCTCTTAATCACCTCAGTGACGCTGTGTTAGGTATTAGATATTATCATTGCCTTGGCGCCTTGGAAAGATGGCGCCTAAAAGATGGACTGCTCCAATTGCGCTGGCGAAAGATGGACTGCTCCAATTGCGCTTGCATAGGACGTGCCCCCAGTAGCAGTAAAAAAAGTCGCATAGTGAAAACCAGGTATAAAGGAACGTTTGATTCAATTCTGGAAGGTCATAGAAAATGTCAGAACGTAGATAGAAAAGTCGAAGATTGTGAACCCGCCAAAGGAATTAGGAACATTTTACACGATGCCTTTTTTCATACCGATGTCTATGGTCATACAGATTTGCAGATATAGTTGCAATTAAAGGAGAAACAATATTTTGGGAGGGTACTTAATCGTCAAAAAATGACAATACCTTCACAAAATGTAATAAAAAATATTAAAAAATATACACGAAATTATAATACCGACAAAAACACACGATCGCAATAAGTATAGTCTACCTTTAGTCTTTTTAACAATATTTTAAATTATTTTTATAAACAATAATTATTAGCCTGAAACACTCATCCAAATTGAAAAAAAACCTTCCGAGAAAAGCTAAATGTCGCCGACAGGACTCGAACCTGCACCCTTCTGATTGCCGGTCAGATGCTCTACCGTTGAGCTACGTCGGCTTATCGCAAACCCGCCAAGTTAATCAATATATACTAGTGTTTCATTCAATAATTACTGTTTTTAATTTGGATGAGTGTTTCAGGCTAATAATTATTGTTTATAAAAATAATTGTTACCCTTTGCGCTATGCACAATAATCTTGTCTTAAAAACTTTAGTTGATCAATTAATTAATATTTTAAATGTTTTCCTAAATAAATAGTCACATTTGTCAAATACTGTACGAAAATCGGTATCAAAAATAGAACATACCTGATTTTCATCACGATTCCATAGAAAAGACAACCTATATGGTCGAAAAAAAAAATCGTGTAAAACCTACATATAAAACCTACAAACCTACATTGGATTTATTTTTGAAAGGGCACAGATAATTGAAGATATAGATATGTAAATATTATGTAAAAAAGGTATATAAATAGGTACTTCTTTTAATGATAGGTAAATAAATTCGAGAAGGCTGACCAGTGTTACGCATAAAGAAATGTGATGCACTTTTTACTGCTTTAATCTTGGCGGGACATAATAGGTATCCAATCGAGAAGCCATTGCCCTTTCAGTAATGCATGACGAACGTCCATATCTTTGTGCAGGGTACAAGCTCCAAGGTGGAAACACATTTTCCTGCCGCTTCACAATAACGATCAGACTGATTAAGTACCTACCTTAACGAATGAGGAGTACATTAACTAGAAGCGATAGTTTTACACCTGAGAATTTACTCAGTGTCACAAGATAAACACAAATCCAATGGCGATAAATTTAATTAGATATGACGAGAAAACAAGCCGGTAAACGGCCCTCCACACCCGAAGAGAATGGATGGAAGATCACCAAAGAAGCTTCTTTATCATAATCCTGCACGACGAAGAAGTGGGGAGAGGTTTAATAAGAATAAAAAAAATAAAAAAAGAAGTTAGGCGGATAAAAGAGGCAAATATTGCATACTTAGACTCTTAGATACAACGGCAGTCATCCCTTAGGTAAGCAATACAATCAGCTATCTATCTGATACTAAGTTCGGTGATCATGCTTCCGGAGCCTCAGAACTAACTAACTAACCATCACGCCATTTCCCCGCAGGGGTAGGCAGAGAGGACGGACCGCCAAACAACTCGATCTTGGCATACACTTCTTGCTTCATTCACATTCATATAACGCCTCATACATTCTCTTCTGTTATTCCGACTTTTGACATGGACCGACTAGAGTATTCAATTCACTTGATCGTGCCATGTCTTCCTCGGGAGTCCCCGGCTTCTTCTTCCATTTACATTCACTTCATATATTCTCCTTACACTCTTCTCATCGTTCATTCGCTCTACACGCTCAAACCATCTGAGCGTCCCTTTCTTAATCTGGCTCATTACGCTTACATCAGCCTTGCATTCTTTACGAATCTCAACATTTTTCACAAGATCATACATGGTTTTACCACACATTCGTCTCAGAGATCTATTTCTACAGCATTCAGTCTACTTTCATCCTTCCTCTGCCAGTTCAATGCCTCACTGCCATACATCAGGGTTGGTATCAGCACTCCATTGTGGACTGCTAGCTTCGCTTCCTACCTAACCTAAAGCCTGCGAACCTAAAGCCTGCAATAAACTGCAACATGATTTAAGAATGATTAAATTCAGGCCAACATTTAAAACTCAGCTTTTCAATCAGATTTTCCACAAATGGAAGAAATGGACGAACAAATCGCTTAGCTAGGCTAGCCGGTTAGTACTTACCCAAAGTCCCTTATAGAATATTAAGCGACATTGTAAATAACTAAATGTGTAAAAAATGTAAATAACTATTGATACATTCGTGATTAAACTTAAGTAGAATTCTTAAGCCTTTTAAGGTAAAAAATCCACAGTTCTAAAATTAAACAATCTATATATAAAAATCAATGTAAGTTTGTTTGTGCTCGATGTTTTCGAAAATCGATGGACCGGTTTCGCTGAAAATAGCACAGCTTGTTTTTATTACTGCCGGGAAGGCTAAAAGAGTAGTTTGAATGAAATACAATATGTAAAACTGTTGCTATAACGTTTTAAAATTAGCATGAAGAACATTGAACCCGCCATGTTTTAATTAGGCTAGCCCATAGATATGACACTCTGGTTAGCCACAGATTGCATATTCAAAAGAAGAAGGTTTTTTTTTGTACAATATTTTCAAAATGGAAAACACGAGTAAGTACCTACTTAAGAATTTTATGATTTAGATATATTTTGAAAAAATAAACGTTTGTAATAAAATAAAATATTCAAATTAATGTGTTTTTTTTGGAGATATTACTTGCGCTGTCAAATCAATTATGGCACCCTAATGACAAGTGAAAAATACGAGCAAGGCCGGCTACACATCAGCTAGTAATAGTATAAATGTTTCAAATAAATGCCAAATTTTCTAAAAAAATGTAATATCAATAGTAAAAATAGCAACCACAAAAATGGTATTTTCTCCAAACTTTAATTTTCTAATAAAACTGTGTTTATCTGAAATAACCTGCCAGGTAACTATGTTTTTCTGTATCTGTTCGTATATAACTAGGAAGATAATAGGAAGTAATATTTGTACAGCGCCCTTGAGGTGATTTTTTATAAAAGCGGCGATATACAAATTAATATTATTAAAGAACTGGACTGAAACAGTAGGACTTCAGTAGGGCTGGAGACGTTTGCAAGAAGTAGCCAAGATAATGATGAAATTACAAAATACTTCCACAGCGTAGTGGTCCAAGCAATATAGATAGTAGCCAAGTTAACAAATGTGTTAGCTTCCCACTCAGGCGTCGTGAGCCAGCTAAGTTTCCCATCGTTGCATAAGCAACGTTGTCCATATTCAAAAATAAATAAATACAAGCATAGATTTTGGTTGTTCGGGGTGCTAGTGGTGGGCGATGCGGCTCGGTTTAGTGAGCCGGATCACTAAATCAGCTCTCTGTAAAGACAATCCACATGAAAACTGGACGGAAAAAGCATCGTGTAAGAGCGTCTTAAGGACATCTTTAGGAGGGGTAATGGAGCGAGGGAGAGGGCATGGTGCGCGAGGACGCGAACCGTCGTTCAAACCAGCCTGATCACCGAACCGGTACACTACAAAGAGCTGATTTAGTGATCCGGATCACTAAACCGAGCCGTTTCGCCCACCACTAATATGAACAGGAATTGTGCCTGGTCTGGGTCTTGATTTTTTTTTATATGTTTACCGCACAAGAGTTCCAACTGCTCCCAACCATCTGGAACCAGTGAGACTATGGCATTCCCAATTGGGGAATGTTGTGAGGCTAAAGGTATTGTGGAGGGGAAGGAGAAGGGGGAGAGGGAGGTGGGGAAATACCTGGCTATTCAGATCTGGTCACCAAACACGGCTAAAAGCCATTTCAAGCAACGTTTCAATTCTGAATGGTGGTCTTTCACCATGGCGATACTGAGAGTATCTTCCACTCTGGAATGAGAGTATCTTACTGAGAGTATCTTCCACTCAGGGTGATACTGAGTGTATCTTCCACTCTGGAATGAGAGTATCTTCCACTCAGGGTGATACTGAGAGTATCTTCCACTCTGGAATGAGAGTATCTTCCACTCAGGGTGATACTGAGAGTATCTTCCACTCTGGAATGAGAGTATCTTCCACTCAGGGTGATACTGAGTGTATCTTCCACTCTGGAATGAGAGTATCTTCCACTTTAAACATGTGCTATATACATAAAGAAAAATTTATGACTTGTATTTCTTTTTGTATTAACTGTATGAACTGGGGTAACTGTATTTCTTTTTTTTATTAACTGTATTCTTTCCGTTATAATTTTATGACTCTATTTATTTTATTATGTATCTTATATGTTTTTTTATTACTAGATGTATGAAAATTTGCTTACATCTAAATAAAGCTACAAAAACAAAACAAACAAACTCAGGGTGATACTGAGAGTATCTTCCACTCTGGAATGAGAGTATCTTACTGAGAGTATCTTCCACTCTTTGCTTGTCATTGTTGAACTGTCGAAAAACAAAAATTTCGTTTCTACAATCGTTTCGGCAAAATATTATTTTAATGAACGCATATATCGAAATCGCGGCTGTAACGAACCAGTATGTATTTCCATTGATTCGCCCGCGGACATAAATAACATCATATCGAATGTGTTCATGGACTTAACTAAATTGTGTTAATTTGTCAGTGAAACACTACAAACATTCGTAATTTCTAACGTAGTATTGGCTTTGATCTAACTTAAATTCAGAGTACTAAGTCCCCCAAGTCACCGACCAATCTAATCCCCAATTCTTGGAATAATAGACCAACTTGCAACGACGACTTAACGTTCATGACTGCATTGCATTATGGCCAAGTCGATGACGTTTGCTTTCTTTCGGCAATTGAATTTGTAGTCGCATTGATTCCCCTGTATTAACTAGGACTAAAATGTATTTCGGGAATTACTTAACATTCTTGAAAGGATATCTTTAGTCATTAGATAAAACTATTATCAGTACAAAAACAAACCCTTATTTCGAAAACATGTCTGGCGAGCCCATAATGCGGATGGACAAAGAAGTTAAACAATTTTAGTCAGTTCAATTTTATAGAACAGACTTGAAAGACCACACAATTTTTCAAATGAGAAATTGTATCTCACTTACGTATTTCTTCAATGCGTAAAGATTATGTTCAAAAGAAAGGTAACGACACAAGAAATCGCATTACTTTCATATACGAGTAGTTGCAGACAATTATTTTCCGAATTGAACTTTCGCTGTTTGCCCAGCTTTCCAAGTGAGATAAGTATGGTTTCCATATATAATTTTGCGAACAGAATGAATTAAATCGTTATTACAATTGTATCTGCAAGTTATTATTATAACTAGTAACCTGTAATATTTGCTTTGGAGTGTTAAAAATATCATGTACTTTGTAATTTTTTTCATTTATGTTTAAAATCGTTGCTCACAACACAAACAGGGGTATCTCATATTTAGCAACTTTCCAGGAGAGCCAAAAAACTGTTCTTTTTTTGCAGGATTCTTACACTTATACAATTTATAAAGAAAATGTAATGATAAATGACGTTGATGTATTCTCCAGCTCACGTATAAAATTAAAAATATAAATTTAAATTACATCCTTACTTTAAAACTGAAAACAAATATTGTTATTATCCGTGATTTTTCATTTGTTACTATTGTTTTTCTTTTCTTCTATACTTTATGGTGTGATATAATTATTTATTTTTGTGACCAAACCCAACGCATGACGAGGATTGATGACTTTACTTTTATTTTGCTTTTATCAATATTTAACCTCTTATCCCCCGTCTCCTGTTGGCGACATAAAAGGTGTCCGACAAAAATATGAAATTCAGGGAATATTTTTAGATTCAAATCAATTTCGAGTTTAAGCAGTTAAAAAAAATTGTCAGTAGTATGTTTAAAAGAATTTAGTTTTTAAATAAATGCCAACATAACGGTTTTCTGATAGTGTCAAAATGGAGGATCTGAGGAAGGGACGTTTTGCTGTTTCACAAATTGGTAATTTTGTTATATTTACTATAATGTTGGTATAACTGTTACTGTGCGTACCTTTTAGTATTCCAATATGTTCATTTTATAATACTGTAATGATAGTTTTTCGATATTTTATCATTAAAATGTGTGAAAAATTGCCAAAGTTGTATGTCTCGCAGAGGCGACGTCGGGTCTTGGTGTTTTTTTTTCAGACTTTAACCATGTTGGTATTCGGTTTGTTCATTTTTTTCTTTTTTAAATATTTAATAACTTTTACAACTAAATTGACAAAACAATTCAATAACACGTTTTAAAACATTGACCTAAATCACATGACATGTTTTCAATTTTGAAAATCTGATAAATGTATTTTTTTTTAACCAGGAGGTGGACAGAAATCTGTATGAATGTGACCTTAGTGATTTGAAGTCCAGTTACATTGGTTTCCAGTAAAGATGGAAAGATTCCTACCGATCAATGTCACCGGTGGTCAAAAAAGATGGCCAATATTTAATGGTAAATAGACCTGCATTCGTAAAAGCCTACAGCGTAAACATGGGCGGTGTTGATATGTTACACAGATATAATAAGAAAATACAGAATAAGTGCACGGGCCGAAAAATGGACGGTCCGATTATTGATGCATTTATTCGATTTTTCCATAGCTGCATCTTGGCTAGAATACAGATGAGATCGGATGGTATTGAAAACTCCGAAGAAGGATATTTTGGTTAAGTTAGATTTCAGAGTTCAAATCGAAGAACACCGAATTTACAATAGTTCGCAAGTACTTGATCCAATGGTCAATGAGTTTGTGTATTTGGGAAGTATGTTTACGAGAGATGGAAAAACTGATAGGGATATTGAAAGAAGGGTGAATGCAGGAAACTCCATTAACGGGGCACTGAACGCGGTTGGCGCAAACAAAAAGTTGTCCAAAGAAGCGAAACTAGCAGTCCACAATGGAGTGCTGATACCAACTCTGATGTATGGCAGTGAGGCATGGAACTGGCAGAGGAAGGATGAAAGTAGACTGAATGCTGTAGAAATGAGATCTCTGAGATGAATGTGTGGTAAAATCATGTATGATCGTCTGAAAAATGTTGAGATTCGTAAATAATGCAAGGCTGATGTAATCGTAGTGAGCAAGATTACGAAAGGGACGCTTAGATGGTTTGGGCATGTAGAGCGAATGAACGAAGAAAGGAGTGTAAGGAGAATATATGTCGCAAATGTGAATGGAAGAAGCCGGGGACGCCCGAAGAAGACATGGCACGATCAAGAGAATCAAATACTTGAGTCGGGCCTTGTCAGAAGTCGGAATAACAAAAGAGAAAATGTATGAGGCGTTGTATGAATGTGAATGAAGCAAGAAGTGTATGCCAAGGTCGATTTTGTTTTTTTTTTTTTTTTAAAGAAAGACAAATATTCCCTGGTTACGAATAACCTGACAATATTTGAAAATCTCCTACTACCATCACAGTAAGCGGAAGATGTTGCTTGTGTCGTAATGGAGGACTTAGCCAGCCGAGGAATCGAACTCACGACGCCTGGGTGAGACCCAAACGCGATGCCAACTCAGCCACTGACCAGTTGTTTGGCGGTCCGTCCTCTCTGCCTACCCCTGCGGAGAAACGGCGTGATGGTTAGTTAGTTAGTACTTGATACAAACTCTGAATTCGAATGTGATCCTGAACCAGCACCAAAGCGTTCAAAAGCTGTTGTTTTTTTACACCCGCCAGATTCTCTAAGGAAGAAAAACGTACCCGTAACGTAAACATGTCAATTTTCCCGCATCCACCGACTAAAAATCGTTGTCGCTTTCCCGCGTGTAGCGCTAACACAGCCCGTGCTCAACGTTCAACATGTAAAGTTTTCTTGTGTTTGCAAGATAAGAGAAATTGTTTTAATCTTTATCATGAATTTTACATATTATTATATTTTTGGTACCCTTCAATCGAATTTATTGCTTTATTTTGCTTTTGTTATATTTTTAAATGGTATGTATACAAGTAAATACATGTAAGCTTTATTTTGTTGTTGTTAGCCTTTCACAGATCAGTAATAAAACATGCATGTAATATATCTTTCATCATTAATAAAAGGTTTTGCAAAAAAATTATTGTTTTATGACATCTGGCATTTAAGAATTATTTGTTTTTATTTTTACATGCTAGAGACCCAGCGTCTCCTACAAAGAGACACGGTTTTAGAAAAACTAACAAAAATCTTTTTTTTTTTTTTAAGTTCGATTCTTTAATTTTTTAAAAAGATGAATTCACAAAAAAGGTTAAATTCGACACATTCCCTGGGTCTCAGGAGGTTAATATTTGTTATCACCATGTTAAATTCTCCTAACAAATAGTAAATACATTAATAAATAATGTTTTTTTTTTACAAAGTCGAAAGTCGGGCGCGTAGACATGGACTATTAATCTATTATAAAAATCAATGTAAGTCTGTTTGTTCTCGATGTTCCCGAAAATCACTAGACCGGTTTCGCTGAAAATAGCACAGTCTGTTTTTATTAGTGCCGGGAAGGTTTAGAGAGTAGTTTGAAAGATATCCAATGTGTAAAACTGTTGCTATAACATTTTAAAATTAGTATGAAAAACATTGAACCCGCCATGTCTTATTTAGGTTAGCCCATAGATATAACACTCTGGTTAGCCACAGATTGCATATTCAAAAGAAGAAGGTTTTTTTTTGTAGAATATTTTCAAAATGGAAAACACGAGTAGGAGGTACCTACTTAAGAACTTTATGATTTAGATATATTTTGAAAAAAGAAACGTTTGGAATGAAATAAAATATTCAAATGAATGTTTCTTTATTTGGAGATAGTTACTTGCGCTGTCAAATCAATTATTGTACCCGAGCAAGGCGGGTACACATCAGATAGTATTTAATAAAATAATGGTTCAACTTTCGACCGCCGGTTAGCAAATCTAATGGACCGTGGTTTATAAACTAGATACATGGAAAGGAAAATAGAAAATAATATTTAACAGTACCAATAATAGAATTGCGTAGTTATAAGTTGAGATTTCACATAACCAGCCGCACTAGGCTAGCCTGTGTTGAGGCAGTCATTTTGCACGTTATTTTGTAACACCTATGAATATACACTTAAAATAAAATATGTCCATTAAATGGTTAAATCAATGACTTTGAATTTGGGTGAGTGCATCGGTAAAGGCCCAATCACTACTTTTAATCCATTTTTTACATTATGTAAAGAATTCAAGGCTGATGTAAGCGTAGTGAACAAGATTAAGAAAGGACGCTTATATGGTTTGGGCATGTAGAGCGAATGAACGAAGAGAGGAGTGTAAGGAGAATATATGACGCGAATGTGAATGGAAGAAGAAGCCGGGGACGCCCGAGGAAGACATGGCACGATAGAGAGAATCAAATACTTGAGTCGGGCCTTGTCAGAAGTCGGAATAACAAAAGAGAATGTATGAGACGTTGTATGAAAGTGAATGAAGCAAGAAGTGTATGCCAAGATCGAGTTGTTTGGCGGTCCTTCCTCTCTGCCTACTCCCTCGGGGAAACGGCGTGATGGTTAGTTAGTTATGTTGGAAAAAAAATTTATGCTATCTGGAAGAATGTTGAAAAATCTTGTCGCAAAGTACCCAAAATTCCGTTGGCCAAAAGTAGTTATAAGTTACATGAATTTGGAGTAAATTTTTGTTAGTATTTCTAGTAATGCGAGTGTTTAGTCTTTTCATAGTATTTATCTTTGTATAAAGATGAGCGAGGATTGTTTTAACGTATATCCGCTGAACTTAAAATACTCTCAGAGTCTGTAATTAGGGGTAGCTTACGGATTATTTCTATAGCCGTTTTTTGTGCCTTTATGATTGGGTCTAGTGCAGATGAACTACCACATCCCCATACTATGATATTATACTCAATAACAGATTGATAGCCCGCAAAATAAATCATTTTCAAGTATTGAAAGTCGAGAAAGTTTTGTAAGATTCTGAAAAAGTGCATGGTTTTTCATTTTTTATTTGCAATGATTTTAGTGTGAAGATTACATTTGAGGTATGGATCGATCGTGAGGCCAAGGTACCTCATCACATTAGTGCACTCAATGTAGGGGCGCTGACAACATTAATTGGAATTCATACATGTATGTATTCTAATAGTCACGTGGTTGACCTGTAATATTTGTGCTTGATGTGAAATATTTCGTTTTCTCGGTGATTTTTAGTGTGAGTGTATTTATATCCAACCATTGAACAATACTTTTTTTCCGTGTCAGCTTTTTTAAATATCTAGCCAAGTGTCGGTTTAATATGTCCCCTGAATATTAAGCAGTGGCATGCATTTCTCTATGACCAAAAATAGATTGTGTGCAATTTTTCAAAATCGGAAAAGAATTGTGCATTGAATATTGGAAAATGGCCACTGTAATGTATTTTTCCGCTGACTGATCCAGACATCTGAATAAATCAGCAGACAAGTTCGTTACCTATTTGTATTTAATACGTTTTTTTTAATGGTTCGGTTTTCTAGGGTAGGCGGAGCTTTTCAGCCTTTACGGACTGCACGCCACTGATATTAAGATTGCGTAAGTCATTAATATATATACAACAGGAACAAAGTCGGTCCTAATATGCTTCCTTGTGGAATACCGTAGTCAGTTGAGCAGTTTAAGCACTGGTTGCTAAGTATTGCAACCTATTCAACTTTCTTCTCGAACACGACTTTTTATTCTCAGTTTTTTTTCTTTTTCGTTGTTTTGACTAAAATTCCGGCTGTTAGCTCAGATTCCAGAAAAAGGGTAAATTAAAAAAATAAAATATGTTTTCAAAATAGGAAAATGTTGTGAAACGTATATAAAAATTAAAATTTATTCATTACAAGCAAACTCTGGGGTGTTTGTCATAAAACTATGTTAATGTTAACCTAATCTTATATTCTCTAGCAAATACTAATCGCATTGAAAATCATAGGAACCCAAGATTAAAAAAAAGATTTCTCCTTAAAATATAACTTTATCCACAGGTAATTCATAAAAAAACGACAGAAAAGTTATAAGTATCTCATTTTCCAGGATGTATAAAACATACCTCTTCAAGTAAGGTAAAAAATCATTAAAAAACCTAAAAAATAAAACCATTAACTCCATGAGTCAAGCCACAAATAGTAATTTATTATTCAATGGCCGACAGTCCACAAGAAACCAAATAGCGTTAATGATAGATTATTTTTAGAAACTATTGTACGAAAAAAAAACGGCTCTAACAAAGAGAGGCCATCGCTCGACCGGGGCAGGTACCGACCGATGGGGTACCTACTGGAACCAACCGAATCTCAACGATCGAACAACCTTTTAAAGCCGGCACTAAAATAATGGCGCCAAATTTAACAACGCTCGAAAATAATTATGTCGGCCGACGCAAGAAAACTAATGTACTCTTGTACTATTACGAATCTCCTTCGCAGATCGACTAACTACCATTGCGTGTAGTTGAAGCAATTTACTAAAGATTATTTTAGCATTCCATTCCCACGATGAACACAAAAGAATTTAAAAATTTAAAAAAAAAAACACGAAGCCTAGACCAACGAGTGAACGCTTTGTGCGGCCAACCGTGTTCGTTCGGGCAGGTAGTCGCACACACCTGCCGGCCATCTTTGTTAGATGCGAACTAGATTTAAAAAAAAATAATAATATACAAAGCGTTTTAAATAAGAATTATATCGAAGTTAACTCATTATAGCGCTGACAATTGCAAATTTTATGTTGTTTCTAGCTTATTACGACAGTTTGATTTAGATATTATGAAGTTATATAGCAGAAAACTCGATTATTACTGGCAAATGATTTAATTCATGCTGATATTGTCATGAAGAGATAAAATGATTATTATGGAATAAATCAGCGCGCCGTATTGGCTATTTACTGTTTGAAACAGTGGACTTGTGATATTATGACCTCAAATAACCGCGACACATTAAATCAACGAGATTGTTTATTATATAAGAAATTAATCTTAAAAGATAAGAATCCGATTACATACCTGAACGACGAGAATAACAATAATTATTATTCAGTATGTAACCATTTGCTTGGTGTGAGTTTTGTATCTATTTTCGAGGAAATAATAATATATATCGCATAGATACAGAAAGAGGTAGTTTATAATAATTTACAAAGCAAGCGTCTTTGGGCTTCGACCGACCATCTGCCGCTTGAGCCCTGTTGCCAAATCTCCGGTTCTTGCTTCTTCGGCTACTTCCAAGAATCGGCCGCATATTGTAGCAAACCTCCCGGCGTGGCAACACCGACAAACAACAATCTTATAAAAATACAGCTTCTACTTACCGCAAAAAAAATCATAGACGCCGGAGTTCGATGTTTAAAATCACCTGTTGCATATTCAACTCTATGGATGAGTGTGGATCTAGTCATGATATCGAACAAAACATGCACTACACCCGCACCCATCGAAAGAGATTGACTTTATTAGGTAAAAGTATCACTTATTGTGGCACAACTCACAATATAATAAAGTTATCTGCACAGTTTGTCACAAGTCACTACTGGTATGTTCTGTTTTCTGGCTTGTGTTGCGAGGAGCTCGGCGCACGGCGCGCCGCGTCCGTCGAAGTCTGGGCGGGAAATAAACGGTTGAGATTTGAAGAATCTCGCTAATGATACTGCGGCTCCATGGAGGGGGTAATTATTGTAGCCCCGGCCAATGGCGGAGCGTCCCGCCGCTTGTACGGCGGGGGCTTGTCGAGTCCTACCTCAAAAAAAAGTTTCGCTCCTCGTAAATAACTTTTTGGGTATTTGTTATGTATTTTCGCTTCACGGACAGGAAATAATCGTCAATTATTATTAACGAAATTATCAGGGCTCGGCTAACAACCGATTTCCAATTTAGATTTCTACACAAAATTGTAAGAAATAAATAGATATGCTATAATACCTATGTATTGTACAGTACAATGTTTTATTATCTAGGTATCTATTTGTAAAATAGAGTTGGCAAAGGGAGGTTTAGAATTTTAGTCGTTTATCCCCTTTTCCATATTATAACTACGAATAATTTACAAGACGGTTTAAATTGTTTAGTTTGTTCATACAATATTATCTACTAGGCATAAGGAACTGTCATAAAAATCTAATATTTTCACAATTTATGTAAGCAAATATTGCTGTTAATTGTTCAGGTTTCGAGCCCAAGAAAACGGGCGTTCGGTGCACGGTGACCAGGGGACAAGGGAGCATCAAACGCCTGCGGATATGGAAGTACAAAATCGTGGGAAACAATGTAATTTAAATAACACAAACCGGCGGCGCATAACGGCGAAGGGGAACATTATTTTATAATAAATGTGTAACGAGACGATTCGAGCAGGTACGTTCAGTATTTACCTTGGAATCTGAAGCATAAAAAATGCTTACCATCGAACAATCGTTGTTTTAATTTTACGCAGGTACCGGAACTATACCCCAACCCTATTATACTCAGAAACAGGTACCTACTGTATGGGTAATGTGAAAAATTGTTATATAATAATGGGTTTTTATATGTTTTTTTTAGAACAGAATACATCAACATTAAAAACCAATTTTCAGAATGGTCATTCCTTTTGGAGTTAAGGTTTGGTTCTTTTTTATGTTATTTCGTGATCATCGAGAAGGATTACGAAGATGTTTTGGTGCACAAGATACCAATTCGTCATATTAGACGCCATCTTGAAAGTGGGAGGGTAGAATGTTTAGAACAAAAAGGTCGAGACTTTCTTTTTTAGCAGGTAGCAAGCGAAGAGCACGTTAGAATTATTTGGTCATTCCTACAAAGAGGCGAAAGAGAAATAAAGTAAGTACCTACCTAAACATTATGAAAGCAATGTGGGAGTATTTTTTTGTTTTTATAGATCTAGGTTGATATTTTATTCAGAAAATCCTCTAAAACAAACGCGATTTATAATCAATTGTCTACCAATATAATATTCATGTCTTTCGTTCGTTTGGATACGTTATAGAACCACAGTTATTCGTAATTATGAAGCGGTAATATTATTAATAATAATTATTATTAAGTAATAATATTACTGCCATATAATTACGAATAATTTTGGTTCTACAAATTCTAATTTATCATAAATAACGCATTATAATATGGTGAAAAATCCAGGTACCGACATCTATGGAATTCCGTAAATTCTTCAGTAGATTTCTGTTGTATCATTACAGGAATCTGTAATTTTACGAATGATTGAGACAATAAATGGCGGTCATGCTTAAAATGATAGCAACATCTAGTTACTAAAAATGAAGCTTTTTAACAATTTATATTTACAGGAATCTGTAAAGTGAGGAAAATTGATTAATGCTTACGATAAAAGATGGCACTGTGTCAACTATTAGCAGCATCCAGTTATTAAAAATCTATTATCGATATGATACATGTAGGCTCGAACCTAATATATTCGTAACAAGTATACGTATTATAATACCGCCATACATCGGATATATCGATACGGGCTCCTATATATTAGCGTTCTAACCGATCAGGGCGTTCCGAGAATTGAAATGATATTTATTGAATACGTTATATCTGATATTCAGTATCGGTATATAGTATATCGATATTTAGCACTTGCGTTACTGGCCGATGTCGATATATTCGATACAGTGTGTACTATGATGGCGCTTTTCATATATCCGGCCCGGTCATCTGCAATAAGCTTCCCCCAAATATTGCTAACATCCAGAATTTAGCAGAGTTCAAACGGGTTTTAAAAACAAAAATATTCAAAAAATCCTATCCCATATAAAACATAAATTCATGTGCGTAGAAACAGAATTTCAGGACATTTGTTCTGTTAATCCTCCATAGCTTATTTAGTTGCGGTTTTCTCCCTAGTTATTTAATTCCCTTAAGTATCCAGTGAAAAACTATGTATATAATATCATATAATTTTCTCTTGCTCTGTTGTTATTTGAACCTACGTGATATTTGATTATTTACACCCTTAGTTTCTAAATTGTTATATTATAATACCTGCTCATGAATATTTTATGTCATATTTTTAATTTGCATCCATATATATATATATTATAATAACAGATATATTATGCAGTATATCTGTTATTTTACAATTATATTAGGTTACGTTAGTTAATATAAAGCGCACTTGAGAACCTTCACAAAACTGCGCTATAGAAGTTTACTCTTATTATTATTATTACAGTATCATTTCAGGTATTCATCATTATACAATGTTAACAGATACAAATACCTATCCGTATCGGTATCGCTGTATCAGGCTAAGTTCCAAGTTAGAATGCGGTTCTGCCCATCGCCATACTCTGAGATCAGACGTAGGTACATTATATTATATTGATATTATTTTTGACTGATACACTAGGAATTTACAGTATAAAAGTAATTATGGGAATCTTTTGGAAGATTTGAGGAAAAAAACCCGTTTTCGGTCATTAATCTATAATAATAATAATAATAAATGGATGATTTATACAGTGCTATTTTTTTATAAAATCATCTCCACTTTTGATTCCGAAAAAAGCCCATTTTCAGTTCCTGACTTTACCTACATTTAATTGGAGTGTTTATAATGCGAAAGTAAATGGTAGAAGAAGTCGGTGACGCCCAAGCACATGGCACGATCGAGGGAACCAAATATTTGAGTCCGGTCATGTCAAGAGTCAAGACAACGGAAGAGTATGTATGAACGAGAATGGTAGAAAAAGTCGGCGACGCCCGAGGAAGACATGGCAAGACCAAGTGAACCAAATACTTGAGTCGGGTCATGTCAAGAGTCAGAATAACAGAAGAATCTGTATAAGACGATCTATGAATGTGAATTGAGGAAGGAGTGTGTGCCAAGACCGAGTTGTTTGGCGGTCTGTCCTCTGTCTAATCCTGCGGGGAAATAGTGCGATGGCTACTTTGTAGTTGGATGGTTTCTTGATAAAGGAATATTTTGTAAGAGTTTATTGATTAAAAACTTTATTTTCCTTGCAAAAATTATAAAGCCACAAAAAATTACCTATTGCAAGTATTATGCATGAACACAATGTTTGAATACTTTAGGCTGCTCTCTGACATGAATGAATGAACATTTCACTCGCTACTGGAGACACTGCGCAGAAAAGTCCCACAATGGACTGCGTTGCAAACCGTTACCTTACTTTAGCAAACTTGACTTTTCTGTGCAGTGTCTGCAGTGACGAGTGAAATGTTCATTCCTCACCGGACCGTCAGAGAGCAGCCTTACTTTAAAATGTCATTGAGAAAACAAGGATTCAAAAAATGCTGAAACAACCGTATCGGAAAGCTCGGCCTTCGACGATCTCCGACCGTGTGGGGGAAACCCCGAATTCGGGAATATAGTTCTTGACATTTAAGTGTTTAGTATTTTGTCATCAGAGGCCACAGACGACCCAGCGGCGGTGATTTTAGGGTAATCCCCATTTGGAAATTTTATTCATCAGCGGCCAAATCCAAAATATTATATTTGGATATTGACATCCATCATAAATCATAACATAATATTATGCAACATACTCGAACACTTGAAGTATGTACACAATGTCTCATTATCTATTTGTTTTCTTTTAAATTAATATATAATGTAACTTTAATTAGGTACACAACTTACTGCAAAATATATAGAAAATTTAATTATTACAGTTATGTGAACACTTCTTTTGATCTTATTTGCATTTTTAAAATTATTGTATTTTCGATTTTTTTGTTGTAATGTTACAACTTTGCAACGTTCTTTATTCCTGGTCCAAAAAGTGATTAATTTATTATACGGCACAATAAAAACACCTGCGCACTGGAAAAAAACTGACCACGTGGTATAGATCTATAAGATTATATCTTTGCAGGCTGTCAAAAGCAAAACTAATGAATGAACGAAGACTTTTTAAAATCTTAACATTTTTTGTGCCCATATAATTTACAATCTTGACGCCCCCGACTGCATATATAAGTATGCCGATCTGTGCCTATCAAAATCCATAGTTTTAGCGGCTATCTTGAATTTCTAGATATTCACACCGATTTGGTTAGAAAGCGGCGTAAGTCATGTTTTCTGGTGCTGATGTCAAATTTAATGTCAACCTGATTAATTTCGATGTTCATTTTGAATTTTGAGTTCTCTACCGATTTGGTTCAAAATCGGAATTAAAGTGTTTGGAGGTACACTGAAATCAAATGCGAAGAATGGATAACAAAGAATTTTTCTTCATTTAGAACAACTGTATCTCAGACGATATTAGGTCCTTGGAGACCAATTATGAAAAAATTTGTACCATCTTTAGCCTACTTTATAAAGTATAGATTAACCTTTATGCAAAAATTACTCCTTCACTGTCAAAATTGACCAAAACACTAAAAAATAGCGAAGAATGATAACTTACAAAAAGGATTAGGTAATTTAGAAAAATGTATCTCGGACACTATTAAGTCCTTAGAAACGTATTTGATTTCAAATTATAGCATATTTGGTCTACCAATGTTATGAGAGGGGCAAGGGGAAGATAGGAGACTTTTGTGAAAATACTCCCTGTTATAGGTATTAAATTAACATCAAATTTCAGTTTTTCTTATTATCTTCATAAAACTGAACTACTGGTGAATTGTATTCAAGCTTATTGTCTGCATCTGGAGTGGGTTGTAAATCACTGTTATCTACCTATGTTATATTTTTACTGCCAATATTGAAGGCCGTTTCGAAATCCCAAAAATTATCAAAAGCGTTTAATAAACGGGATCTAATTCACATCCGCCATCTTGGTTCCAGTCGGATTCCTTAACCATTAATCCATTGAAAGAACAGCCGCATCTAATTCATTTCAACCATCTTGAATCCACAAGTGGACAATCGAAAATCGGATTCCTTGATTCAAAAACCATGGTCAAAAACTGTGCTTACAAGTATTTCTGAGCAGGTGATCCACGTTACCCATTTCTATAATATTTCCGAAGCAAAAATAAAAGATTATGATGTGAAGAAATAAATACGTAAATAGATTTTGTGAAAGGTACTTTGTATGGGTACTGTCAATTATTAATATATTATATACAAAATTCAAAAAAAAAACATATTCTCACCATTTACCCTAACCTATACCAACAGATCGACTTGCTTTACTTTGCAGTAAGTGGCAAAAAATCCTCCCTTTTCCGACTGCTAAGTTAAGTCTGTCAAGCTTCTATTAATTTATTGTTACACAGCGAATAAACGCAAATGCATCAATACGATGAACATTTTTTTAATCCGGCGTGGTCTACATTATCCACATTTCCCCAATCCTGCTGCCGGATCGCTCGTCCGTTGTTTTGAGTTTGAGGCCTAAAATTCCTAACGGCGGTGAATACGCGGTCTTATACTGGACCCTTAATTGTAGAAAATTTGATTACTGCTGCATTAGAACTGCATAACTTACTTGTCTACAAATTTCTCTAATGCTGTGTAGTCACCAACATTCAGGTACTCCTTCATTAGGTCGTCTGGCACCAGCCCTGTTACCTGGATGAGAAAAAAATCATATTATGGCATTGCGATTATATAATTACACAATATTGATGGAAGCGCGCCAACTGTCAGCGAGCTATGACCAAACGGAACGGACTATCAAGGCGGCGGCGCCAATGAAAGTTCGGTGAATGATAGTATGGGTGAACGATTTTGACGATACTTTTGTATACATGGTTTCGTATAACTTTTTTCACCTAAGACCTCTCAAGTGAGTCCGAAGAAACCTTTCTACAGATGCAACTGATTAACTCACATATAGTCTCACGCCATGACTACTGTAACGGTATTTATACTAGGCTCCCTAAATATCGAACTAACAAACTTCAATTCGGGTTTAATGCTGCGGTGAAGCTCATCACCGGGGTCTTTAAATATTTGCACACCTATGTAACTTTCACTAGGTCAACTGACTTGAAAGAAACCAGTACAAATTGTGCTGAATGGTGTTTAAATCCATCAATGAAATAGCCCCGACTTACAGATCCGAACCATGTGTCCGGAAAACACTGGTTTAAGGCAATCAAGTCGTAGATCAGCAACATCATCGGCTATCAGGAGACCGACAGAATACTATGTTTGGAGATGATGCTTTCGGAGTATTGGGGCCGAACGCTGGGAATAAACTCCCTCTGGAACTAAGATACATAAGAAGCCAAATAGAATTTCAGACGTAACTAAAAACTAACCTTTTAGACTTTCATATGAAGTGGTGACTTTGTGAAGTGACATTATAATTTAAAAATAATAACTCAATTTACATCACTTTCCTTTGTTATATACTTTTGCCAACCGGGTTTCGCTACTACCGTAGCTTCTTCAGGGCAGTATACTATTAAACTATGAACTAAAATACACATGTGTTATAGATTGATAAAACGGGTGAGTGAAGGGCCAAGGGTGGGGAGGGGAACAGGTATCGGACCGGGAAGGGCGTGTACTTTCTGAGCGAAACCAGGTCGGCGAAAGTATATAACAAATAAAAGTGATGTACACAAAGTCATTCATTTATTTTTAAATTTACCTTTTAGACTTGCATATCCTTAAATTCAATATACCTTAGAGAATCTTCCTTGCATTGCTAACATAACGTAAACACTTTACCTTATAATATTGGATTAACATTACATATTCAAAGCTTTGAACCTCAATTTGTTGCTTATTGAGCGACGATTCACATTTAGGAAGATAAATTCTAATATCCCTGTACTGCCCATTATAAAATTTGCTTACCTTTCCCTTAAAATCAATAATACTGCAATATTATGTCCTCTGCGCACGAAACTGCGAACATATTCCATTATCTAGTAAACAGTGTTCTAAAGTGATTTACCAGGTAAGTATGGTCCCGTATATTAACTGCCTGCAGATTTTTATGCAGCACACATTATGTCACACTCATTGATAATAACACTGTACATATAGTTTTATATGCAAAATGACAACCAGTAAGTTGCTGAGTTGGCATAGTGCCTGGGTTCCACCAAGGCGTCGTGAGTTCAATTCCTCGGTTGGCTAAGTCCTCCATCACAACACAAGCAACATCTTCCGCTTATTGTGATGACAGTAGGAGATTTTCAAATATTGTCAGGTTATTCATAACCTAAAAAAAAAATATTGCACAGCGCCCTTCAGGCAATTTTTCACAAAAACAGTGCTACACAAATCAATCAAATATTATGATTAATAATGGTTCATGACCCATCTCCCTTGTTTCTATTATCTTGGTGCTGCTGCTGAAACTTTTCAAATAAAAAAACTTCTGTATCTGTTAAATGCGACGTTTTATGAGAAAGGGTGAGAGGTTGCAACGGTGATAATGGTACACCTTTATTTTCAATTTTACAGGAGAGAATTGGTGAATGTTATTTTATGTAGCTTTACAAAAAAAATTATGATAAATACATAATACTTAAAACCACACAGGACGTGAACTACTACAATTACCTCAATGATGGAGTCCTTGTTGACAGTTCCGCCTAGTCTGGCACAGCTCTGCAGGCAGGTGATGGCTCTTCGGAGATCTCCCCCGCTGCTGTCTACAACGGCCATGAGGGACTCTTCATCATACTCCAGACTCTCTTTGTCGCAGATGAATTTCAGTCTGAAAACATATTTAATATGAGGTTCAGAAACTCATGTTCACTGGCAGAGTGGAAGGCAGGTAATGCAGAGAAATATCACAAATGTGTTGAACCGAGCATGTGTCACTGGTGTATGAAACGTCGATGTCCAAGGCTCATCAGGGCAATTGGAGTGCAGGTCACAATTCTGTGTGATGATCGTACATTAATATTATACTATATAATGGCTTCCATGGTCGAGGGGTAATGCTCTCGACTACGAATCCGAAGGTCAAGGGCTCAAATCCCGGCATGCGCAAGTAAATTTATTTAATTAATTTGTGTTGTTTCACAATTAATTCATTTAAAAATAATACATAGTATATTTGAGGACGTTCCAGAGTGGAAGATACTCTCAGAATCGCCCTGGTGAAAGACCACTATTCAGAATTGAAACGTTGCTTAAAATGGCTTTTAGCCATGTTTGGTGACCAGATTTGAATAGCCAGATATTTCCCACACCTTCCTCTTCGCCCCAATACCTTCAGCCTCACAACATTCCCCAATTGGGGATGCCAGTCTCACTGACTCCAGACGATTGGGAGCAGTTGGGACTACTGAAAATACTGAGGAATAGGATGGCGGAAAAATAGTCAAATTACTGTAATTAACATAAAATATTATCTTGAGTAACAGATGATGGAAAAGAGACATACGACAATTGTTCACATTCTTCTATAGTCCTTTCTTCTAATTCTCTTATGCAGTCTCCTTCATACTAGATGTCATTCACACGGTCGATACTAGAGGGGAGTAAAATAATATGAAACCGTTTTTTCCTAACTGATTGAGTTCTGTAACAGTTTCGCGAATTTTGGGATAAACGTTAAAAAAAGAGAGTAATTACGCCTGCATTAAACCTGCGCGGAATAGATCCCAATAGAGCACAATTCATTAGAGAATTTAAAACAGCTCCCCGCAACACTATACTAAACTACTATACCTGTAAGCGACCATTGTCGTTACAAGACTGTAAACATGTAGGTGCTGGATTAAGCCACTTTCTATGCTTCTGGGGGTACGGGGCCGACTATCCTTGAGGCAGGTTCAGGAATCCTTCAGGTGGGAGGCAGGAGAAGTGAAAGACTTTCTATGGTTACAAGATGCGACTGGGTACGAGTCACGATTGCTCGTCCGAGTGTGACTGGTTTATTTTCAGAAATGTTCATTTTTATATCATTACAAAGTGATACAAGTTTTCAACACCAGGGGCGCTTCTGAGGCAGACATGTAAATGGGGGGTCCGTACACGGTACTGCGCTGCCACGGGGTTAGTTGCATTGTCAAAAACCCGCAACACGGTATTGTGCTGTCGCGGGGTCGGATGTGTTATCGAAGTGATAGGAAAGTCTGCCACACGGTACTGGGCTCCCGCGGAGTCAATCTATTATGGAAATTACCGTGTGCTCCAATCACGTTGATAACACTTCGAGATAAAATAAATCTTACACAAGATGGTGCCAATAGTACAATACAAATCACGAAGTACATTGATAAACATAATGTTGCCAAATTGGAATCCTAAGAATCATGATAATTACGATCACGTCGGTTACAATACCCATCAGAGGCAGCCCATGGCTGAAATTGGCAGCAGTGCATTTTACTTTGAAAAATATACCTGTAATACAGGTCATATTAAATTGATTTGTAGAGAATATCCATTTGTTGCTCCTTTATTGGGGAAAATGCTCCAATGACACAATTGTAAAAATCTGGTATATAGAAGAGATCGTACTATTTTCGATGCTCATCATTGACATCAAAAATATTGTACACAAAGTTACATTTGTTAAATAATTGTAAAAAATATATTTCCTCATCAATGTTCACTCCAAAACTCGCTGAGACTGTTAAAATGCGCGTGAAGTAGTGTCAATATTTGATTGTTGTAGAATTAACATTGTAAACTAGTTTTCTTAAAGTATGTCTTACGCTGTGAATACGCATGTTTGAAGTGGTATAGAATACGCTTACTGTCAAGGCACTCCACGCATTCGCTGGCAATGCACGAGCTCAGTTATATATCGTCATTGCTCTAAATGCATGATTTGCATTTATGAGCGTAATCACCGTCACCGTTTCGGCCAACTGAGCTGTCCTCGTAGTATGGGAAATATAAACGTTTTGTGAACATCGAAATATGCTCATTTGGCCCGAGCAGGGGGGGGTCGGCTCGGGCGAGGGGTTGAGGGACTCACTTTAGTTTTGGGACGCGTCGAGAGCTGTCGTTTCATCCTCACCAGAAGTATGCCGAATCACTTATCGGGTATTGTAACTATTTTTGTTCCAATTTATTTATTTATCGCACTTTCTTTTTGCTAATACAAACATATTGTAAATTCAGTCACCTTTCATTATAAATTTTAATGTGCTAACTGCGTCCACAGAGAGATTTATAGCTTTTCCTAGAGCATTAGTCATTGCTATTCAATATAGGCCTTATAGCGAGGTATTTTTTATAGCAAAAGATAATTGTTTTATTTGAATTCCCTATTCCTGCATTTACTTGTATGTATGTGTTTATATTTATATATTCTAGAAGCGGTGATTTATCAAATGGTCGATAAACGAACTGAGAACATGGTTTATGTGTGTGTATGTATATCTATATACATCTATGTATATCCTGGGATTGAGCTAGTCGGGGATATTGCGTATAGTTGGATCTATCGGTACTCTTTAATAATATTTCAATTCAAATGTAATTACGAACCGGATAGTGAGATTTCGCTTTGTAACACTGCGTAGGAAGAGATGTGCGTCTGTGCACCTTCTTTTGGATGCAGTCTAGCTATAGCAAATCTCACCTCTCAATGACCATGTCTCTCTTGAGTGGCTTGAAGCGGAACTTGGAGCAGCGGCTGGTGATGGGCGGGATGATGCGCGACACGTAGTTGCAGACGAGGCAAAAGCGGGTGGAGCGCGTCTCCCGCTCCATGGTGCGCCGCAGCGCCGCTTGCGCGTCCTTCGTCATGGAGTCCGCTTCATCCAGGATCACCAGCTTGAAGGGGGGGCAGGGCCGGCCACTGGGGAAATGGTGGTTTGATTAATGATATTTATTTATTTAAAAAAAAGATGACAAACATTCCTGTATTATGAATAACGTGTGAAATTTTCCTACTCCTACATAAATAGATGAAACTGTGGCTTGTGTAATGATGGAGGACTTATATTGCGGAAGATTCATTGCATATATATATTTGCAAGAAGATTACGAAAAAATGTACATAATTTAGGAGGTAAAAGTTCGCATAACACACTCAAATGGACTCAATTATCGAAAAAGGATTAGAGTTGGAAAAATGGATTCAAATCCTATGGAGCCCTATAAAAACGGGAAACAAAACTCTATAATATGTTAACTTCACGTAAAAATTGTATAATTATTCTTGTTAATCAATATTGCATCGAACTTATGAGTTTATTTTGATTTCTGGTCATCTAACATTTGTTTATTATTATTATTTACATTATGTAGTGGACATGGGCAGATTCATTCAAAGTAGTGAATCAATTCGTCTGATTAGCCTAGTCTGTGAATTTATTCATTCCTTTAATTCATAAAAAAAATACATATATTCTAATTACAATAAGATATAATATACAAATAAAAACGGGGGATTTTTTTGCATTGCAAATTGCGGTTGTGTTGGAAATAACATATTTAAAAATAAAATAAATACGAAAATAACAATTTTACTCAAATGGATAATAAATGTATATACACCATAATGTAGTAAATAATGGTTTAGTTTTTAAAGACAATATTATCATTAATTGATAAACTAAAGTTTTTAAGAGAAGATTTTTGTGCATAGCGCTAAGGGTAATAATTATTTTTATAAACAATAATTATTAGCCTGAAATTATTACCTTGTTTACAGGTGAAATATAATAAAAACAGTAATTATTGAATGAAACACTAGTATACATTGATTAACTTGGCGGGTTTGCGATAAGCCGACGTACCTCAACGGTAGAGCATCTGACCGGCAATCAGAAGGGTGCAGGTTCGAGTCCTGTCGGTGACATTTATCTTTTCTCGGAAGGTTTTTTCAATTTGGATGAGTGTTTCAGGCTAATAATTATTGTTTATAAAAATAATTGTTACAATATTATCAGTAAACAAAAACCGACTGTAAGTGAGCGACACTTATTCGGGATTCTATTTTATTTTATTTGGAAAACCAACATCTTACAAAAATTATTATGAATGGTAATTATATGTAAAAAACGAACTAATAACAGGTTTTCACTAAGTAGTTCGATGTACATTATAAGTATACGTTAGATGGAGTCCTGCACGCTGCACAATATCTCCGGCGTCTTTGCGATGTTCGAAAAATTGTACGGGTGCAAGGCCTAAGCTAAAGAATGAAGAATTAATTCTGTGTCAAATTAAGAATCAGATTGAGTGTGTCACGAGATCGAATTTATTCTTTTAATTCATTCTTTCAAATTCACCCACGTCTATTATGTAGTGTTTAATATTCTAATGTGAAAAATAAAATAAATACTTACTCTGGTCGCGTGCTAGAAGCCGTCAACTGCGAAAAGACCTTGACCTTGTCCCTAACCACCTGAATCCCCCTCTCGTCGGAGGCGTTCAGTTCTAGCACTCGATCCTTGGTGATGTCGCCGAAGAGTTGCCTCGCCGCAGCCAGGATAGAGCTGGTCTTACCGGTGCCGGGGGGGCCGTAGAAGAGCAGATGGGGAATGTCCCCGCCGGCCAGACACTCTCGGAGTACCTGGATTACTTCCGTCTGCTCGACGACATCGTCGACTGTGCGAGGCCGGCTAGAAAACAAAATTTTCATTATGTAAGAAAAGGCAGGGAAGTCAGCATCATGGTGTCGTATTCCAGGTGGGATATATGTTCTTCACCGGCTTCGACACCTCGCCATTCTTCTCCACTCAAACCTTCCCGCTTAGCTCTAATCCTTTTTCATGCAGTCAGTTCACCGCTTCCTCGATCTGCCTCTGGGTCGCTTCCATTGGGACACCCACTCGGGCATTTTATCCACATGCCAAGCCCATCATAGTTTTTGGGACCTACATAATCTTACAATGATTTCATACGAACATCAGCAAGAAATTATCATTATAAGAGAATGGTGAAAAATGTTTGCCAAAAAAAGTAAAGGTTTACATTTCAGACTCGTTCTTAATACGCATAGATTACTGAAATAACACTTCGCTTTAACTGAATTGCGACAAGGAACGACTATTTACGTCGGCAGAGATGCAAAATAATGCACGTAAATTTATTTTAAGCTTAGTAAAGTTTGAAGTTCATGTATGAAATTTTTAGGTTAGTTTTTTTGTTTTTCTCTATAAACCCAAACTAAGAACCTATTAAACATACTTTATTAAATTAAAAATAGGTTATTAAGTAATTAGGTTCTTAGTTGGGATAAGAGAAGAGTTTTTTTTCCCAAAAGGGGTCTAAATTGTAAAAATTTACCGACAAAAGAATTGAAGGGATACTTCTAAAGCTTATATCATAAGAGGCTGCATAGAAGGGAAATACGAGATAAATTTACATAAATACTTTAATTTGAAAACCTGCATTTTAATGAAAATGGTGACTAAAACCTGGTAACTTCAAAAAAATTAATTACGGGGTGAGATGGTACAATATCAATAGACCACAGGTTATATTAGATTACAGATTAAAATATAAATAAACGTACTATTTCTCAACCCATGGAGCCGGTGGTCCCTTTCTCAGAGGTTTTCCAGTTTCTGATCCTGTTGGCTTTTCGTGCGCTGGGCCTAATTTTCCGGTCTTGAGAAAAGCTTGCATGTTGCCTTTTTAATGTTAACTTATATGAGAGGCGATCAAGATTATATATCATAATACTTTAACAATAATTTTATAAAATTGGTCAACTAACAAAGCACGGCGGGAAAACAAACGTCAGAAATTTTGTTGTGGTAAAAATTACCAAGTTAAAAAATAAATATTGATGATCAGCAAAATAAAAAGCAACCCCGAGTAAAAAAGCATCACGAAATCTATAGTAAAAAAGTTTGTTTAGGAATTGACATTTAACTTTTTTACGCTTTGCCCTTTTAAGTATGGCCATAATCAGATTACTTCATTTGCGATTTCTATGGAAGTCATAGAACTCTACAATAACAATATTCTGGATTCTGGCGCGCTGTCAGATGCCAAATTAAAATGCTACCGAAAAGAACAACCAGGGCTTCAACAACCCCCAAAAAAGATAATGACGCCGAGAAAAATGATAAAACCCCGGTCAAAAAGGCTAAATTTGAAAACTCTTGGATGTTCCTATCTAAAGGTAATCATGATTATTCCATTCTTCCAAGAAAATTGATTTTAGAGCCAAACGAAAATATTTATTCATACCCTTAAATTTACCATCTTTTATTGTTTACCCTTTCTTTCAGATAACATTTTCCCAACGGATTCAGTAACATCTATTATTACTTTGAAGCACCCTGGTCTGGGAACTCCAGCGAAATTCTTATTAAACACATCGGCCAAGAAATTGTACGAATTGCAAACATACAAGGAACCACACAGGTCTTGGTTAATCGGAGAAACCGTCAAATCTGATGGGAATATTCAGTTTACGACACCAGTTGATCCTATTTTCATTAGTAAGTAATCATTCATTAATAAACCGTTTAATGTTTCCAAATAAACGATGAATGTCTTCAGATCTATATGTAGTATTTTTTGTTCTAGTATTGTCCCATTTGAAAAGCCAGTGTCTGAACCGTGCCATTCCATTGGAACAACTTCTCGTATCATCTAAAGATGATGACTTATCAGAGTTGACGGATCTGATCACGAACTTGAATTCGGTTGCGGATTTAAAGGTAATTTTCTTTAAATATTGTCAGAATTTTACTAACTACAACTTGGATTCTATGTTTAAAAAAAACTTTTTTTTGCAGGGGTACCTATATAATGCTACTCTGCAGTAGAATGTTTATTATTTTTTTATTATTATATCATAAAGACATAGAAAACGATTATAGAAATAATCTGCAAGCTACCTCTAATTACAGACTAAATCTTTAATATAATGAGGGTATTTGACGTTCGGCAGATTTACGCTAAAACAATCTTCACTCATCTTTATACAAACAAAGATAAATACTATGAAAAAATACTAAACACTCGCATTACTAGAAATACTAACAAAGATTTACTCCAAATTCCTGTAACTCATATTACTTCTGGCCAACGGAATTTTAGGTACTTTGCAATGAGAATTTTCAACAATCTTCCAGATAGTATAAAAAAATCTGATTCTGTTCTCACTATTTCTGGGACATACACCAGTGACGTCAACTTAATTATTAAAGACGTCATAACTGATGTGTTTCTACCAATCTCAATGACGTCAATCAATGTGAACATATGTTAATTGTTTCATTGAGAAAAATCATATAAATAGAGAAGTTATTTTAATAAACGAGCATTGTGAAAAGTTGTTCGGCCTTCATTGACCTATATTCTATACCTCTACAAAAACTTCTGCTGACAGATTAAAGTGTCATATATGTACCGGTGTTCCCTCCGAAATATAGTATTTGTATTTTCCGTACAGGTATTATAAAATAATATGCAAAATTAACCTCATCTTATAACTATGCAATTCTATTAACATTTTACCTACCGTTATATAATATTTTCTCGTTTCCTTTTTTATGTATCTAGTTTATAAACCACTGTATACTTTATTATACATATATTTTAGTTATAGTAGGAAACTTAATTACAATAAAGATATATTATTATATCATTTAGGGACCCAAGGATCTCTGCGCCTACAAATATAATGAAGAAAAGGCTATGAAATGGTTGGAAGCCAAAGTGAGGAGAGTGGTGACGGCCTTGAAGGAAGAGAAAATTCATGTTAAATCAGGTGCCGCTGTTTCTGCATCATTCGTTACCAGCTCTCTGAAGCAGGAAGATGAAGATGATGGTAAATATTATAAGTTTCATTCTTATACTCATGGTTTTAAAGTTATGTCTAGGACAAACTAACTTACTTAAAAAAAAAAAAAAAACAGCAGCTAAAACCCTAGGACTTATATTGCAGATTTTTTCACCAATTGTTGAAAAGGGAGTAAGTCGGTTATCCGCTGTGAGTATGGTACTCAGCCCGTCCGACTGCTAGCCATGTGTCCCACCCACCGGGCTATCGACCACCTCAGTTTTTTCTTTTCTTTACAGCACCCAAAAAAGCAATAGAAATTTTATAACTATCAAGCCATCTTCCCTAGGGGTAGACAGAGAGTACGGAACACCCACAAAACATTATCTTGGCACATACTTTTTGTTTCATACACATTTGAAACATATTCTCCTGTAATTCTGTTTCTTGAGATGTCTTAACTTCTGTTTGTGTTTGATTCTTTTGATTGTTACGTTTTCCTGGGTCGTCCATAATGTCTTCTTCCATCCACATGCACGCTGTATATTCATTCTCCTGATACTCTTTTTTCAGACCATTCGCTTTGCATGTCCAATTCATCCAAGTGTCCCTTTTAAAAAATAGTAGAAATGATACCGTGTTGCGCGCGTTAGCTGTCTTAGGGACGGTATTTCAATATAATTATTATTGTTAGTATGTTTAATGTGGTTTTCGGTGTTGAGTTTTTGTTGTAGCCGTCAAGTACTGGATACCAAGAATTATTAGGTCTAGCGCCGTCGTCCCTGTTAATATTAATGGGGTTTTTGTGGATTTCAATGGCTTCCGTAATTAGCTGCGCTCGATACTATTTGGGTCTTCCCAGTACTTCAGGAATAAATCCGAAGTAATGGCCGGTTGTTCATTACGCATACATTGGCCTCGCATTCTTTTTGAATTTCTTTTACTGCACATACACCTCAGGGATAAAATTTTTACAGCATTCTGTCTAATTTTGTCCTCCCTTTACCAATTTCGGAAATCATATTATTTTCGTTTATTTCAGAATCATACCTAAAGTATGCTCATGGAATCGTCAGTGAATATTTACAAGAAGATTTGAGTCGATCGTTGTATGAGAGATTCAATTTCAAAGCAGAAGTGATTGCCAAGATTGGCAATAAGAGAAAATCGGAACCAGATAATCTCGAGAAAGAGAAAAATAAGAAAGTAAAGAAGGAAAATGCGGAAGACACCAAAGAAAACATAGAGGAAGTTAGTGAAACTGCCCAAGTTAAGAGTGAATTCTTTACAAGTCCCAAGCAGCAAACCCCTGCTAAACCACCAGTTTTAACCATCAAGGAAAAGCAGTTACAAAAAGCGGCTAGCGGTTCTAAGAATATTATGTCATTCTTTGGGAAGAAGAAATAAACACAGATCTACAAAATTATATGTGCAGCCGGGGCAGTTGCTACAACATGAATTTTTAAAATGGTTCATTCTTTAGTTTCTCTTTTAGCTGCCCGCACAGTATGTCAATGTGCACTATCACGCTGTGTTTCACAGGGTTAGGCCGAGAGATTAAGAATCACATGTTTTTTTTATAAAATCTCACATTTTTCAAATAATTTTTATTTTTGATGTATCATGTTTTAAGTTCGATTCGCATCCCGCGCACTGCAGACACGTGTAAAGTGGTAGCCACGGCAAGATTAGTTGTTTTCATTATATATGGACACATTCACGCACGGTGTAATGTGAATGCTCCCTTCTGTGCCGTGCCCGGCACTGTACGTGTCTGCATTGCACAGTGCTGGTAGCTGTGAATAGACATAATTTTTTTTTAAATTTCTATAATTAATGGAATGTTACATATTTAATAAAGTTTGTGTTTAAAACACATAAAATGGTGATTAAAATAAAGTTTTATTTTTTATAATCTATATATTTTTAAAAAAATTTTACATAACAAATTATTTACAGGAAACACATTATCCATTCAACGTTTAAATATCATTTTTGTTTGTACAAATTTGTTAATTCCTACTAATTCACCTGATTAAAAAAAAAATTATTACAACCCAGTCTAGTGGCAACCTTTTTTACCACAAATTTAGAAAAAAAATTTCAATCTTTTAAAATCTAACTACAAAGTAAACGCTCGATTCTCAATGGATAAAATGACCAGATTTATTATGAATTTTAATCATCCAAAGTCAAATTTTTCTAGAAGAATTTTGAAAAGTGGCAATTTCATACGAGGTGCTTCTATCGTTGTCGGAAAAGTCCAATTTAACTTCCGCCTAGGAAGGATAATTAGCATTTCAGATTGACTAATGGTGATGTTAGACCGAGGACCCTTGTTCCCAATCAAACTTAGCGACCCTTAAGGGGAACGGCTGCAGTGCCTGTTTCATACAAAACTGAATTTTGGATTGGAGGCCAAAATACCCATCGAAACTGAATGATCTATGTTTTAAATTAAAGGTTTAGTAAATATCTAGTACGGATGAGAAGTATTTTATTTATTTTTGTTTTAATTTTTTACCATGAAAAAAAAATCAATTTTCATCATTTTAGAGGCAGCTACACAGATCATTCCGTTTGGATGGGTATTTTGGCCTCCAATCCAAAATTCAGTTTTGTATGAAATCCTTAAGCTATAATTTGGCCTAAATGCACAACTTCACTGTGTCCAACAATACGGCTTAGCTTAACTTACGGCTATCGGTAGACCTATGTTAGGAAATCCATTTTTGACAAATTGTCGACAGAGTTTGAAACGTCGGTGAAGTTTTTTGTTTTTCGGATTGAATTTTACGCATTTTAGTATCTAAACCAAACGATTTGTGGCACAATAAATACATTTGTGCTCAAGTTAGTGGTGGGCGAAGCGGCTCGGTTAAGTGAGCCGGATCACTAAATCAGCTCTTTGTAGTGTACTGGTTCGGTGATCCGGCTCGTTTGAATGACGGTTCGCATCCCTCCGCACCATGCCCTCTCCCTCGCTCCCTTGGCCCTCCTAAAGACGTCTTTAAGACGCTCTTACATGATACTTTTTTCGTCCAGTTTTCATGTGGATTGTCTTTACAGAGAGTTGATTTAGTGATCCGGCTCACTAAAACGAGCCGCTTCGCCCACCACTAGTTCAAGTTAATTAATTATTGAAAAGTTTTATTTTTACGTCATTGTTGGGTACAGCTAAATGTGCGACACTTCAGTTCAGATGTCATATTTAACTTAACTTAGCTGCCGTTAAAGAAAGCTTGAATGGAATGGCCATTAATGGTAATGGATTCGCACTTATGTTACGCTATCTATGGTTCTAGCATTGGATTAGAATATTTATGGCAATCTACGCAAGAGCAAAGCGGTAATTAGACGATACCTATTTTCATCCAGATTGGACGTGATTTGTCTTTTTCTATGGAAAAATGCATACAAAATTCCCATAGAAAAAGAAAATTTAATTACCACTCAAGTCCACTGTGGAATAGAGAACCCTTCTACTGTATAATGAAGAACTCAATAGCACAGATAACTGTATTTGAAATAAAATCAATTATAAAATACAAACTATTGACGGCATCTTCTCTACTGTGAGGACATATCTAGATATTTTAGATCTATGGATTGAATTAATCCAATAGAGATTTTTTTACAAAATGCTTAATGACTTTGGCATAACTGAAACATTTCTACATGCATATATCCCCTTTTCTATATGTATTTCTCCATATAAAAACGTAGTGTCGTAAAATGGCAATAAAACGGCATAAGTGACACTACGTCCATAAACTTCGTATGAATTATTTATTGGTGTGGGACATTTAGTGTCATTACAAAGGTCAATCAATAACGGTTGAGATCAACACACAAATGTGTTATTAATAATTTGTTTTGAAATAATCATACAAATTTATATTAGAGTGCGAAATATGCATTTCTTTTAACTTAATAATAAAAAATTCATTACCCCCCCTTAAAAAATGGCGACATTGTCAGAAGGGCAAAAATATGCAAGGTGTTACAGCACATACATGACAAACTTTAACCAGTGATTCCTGAGCATATTTGGAGTAAAAAATGTAGGGTGACCAGATAATTTACAACACACTTAAGAATCGACACTTTTCAAAAGTGAAAGTCATTAAAAATAGAAAAATAAAATAAAATCAAACCGAAAACCTAACCTAATTAATAATGTTATTAAAAAAAAAGGAATTATTAATTGTTTTTACGTTTAATTCGTAGAACTCCATTTAATTTATTAAAAATTTAATAATGTTATTAAGTTCTGCAAGTATTTTTAGTGTTTTATTATTGCGACAGCTGTTTCGGCATTCAAGGTTTTCAAACTGCGGTTAATCCACATTGTGACGACTTATTTACATGATTTTATTTACTCCCACCCAATTCTAATTGGGACGGGTTTTTTAAAATAATGATTTATTATCGGTAAAAATGATTTAGTTAAGAAAATAATAAAAATTCTCTATTCTGTGAGGTTTTTACATTTATATTTTACATTGGATTAACCGCAGTTTGAAAATGGCCTTGAACGCCGAAACAGCTGTCTCAATAATAATTAAAAATACTTTCAGAACTTAATAATAACATTATTAAATTTGATTTACATTAATTAAAAAAAAAAATAGTAAAGGTTAGGTCATATTACGTTTACAGGATAGTTTTTTTTTGTACTTTTAACAATATTTAACTTTTAAAAAGTGTGTTGATTTATCGTGGAATCGAAATGTAGATGGCATTTTCACATAAAAAAAAATAAACTGTAGTAATTGAACAGTTATGGACGCGGTGAGGGGTCAGGCGGTTACTCAGCTGAGTGACCAGTGACGTGATGGTGTGAAATTATTTTAGTCTGTTTGAATTTGAAAAAAAAATTTCATCGACATTTTTTACTCCAAATATGCTGTTACACCCTGTACATATATCGGACCCCATGGAATAACAAGGTTCCATCTGACACATCAATATTATGCGATAACGAGTCTTAAAGTTACCTTCTATAGAGCACATTATCGCATGACATCGTTGTGTCCGATGGAACCTTGTTATTCCAAGGGGTCGATTGTAATTTGAAAGGATCGAGTGTAAGCTAGAAAATTTGTCAAAATATTCTGACTGCACACATAATATTGTGAACACCTCGGTTTTTAGAACAATATATTATTCATAATTTTAAAATGAAATTTATTTTTGACTATGTCCATTGCTATTTGACACTGAATTAAACTATAATATTAGAATCATTGTACTTTTAATAATACGTATTTGCAATGTGACTTTTTTACTTGAAGATGACACTATCTAGTAAATTTTTGCTGTTTTTTTTAACTTTAGTTTTCTATTTTACTTCTAATGCAATGCTAAGATGGTATACTGTTTTTATTAGTGGGTTAATTTCACAACATATTGTTTACTGAATTTTTTACTAAATTACTAAATTATCTAATTAAAAATCAGCCATAACAAAATGATAGTTTTGTAGGAAGCTAGAAACACAACATAAAAATATAAAAAAAAAACGGTTTACAAAATAAAAATGAACAGACCAACGAAAATAAACATTTTTACAGAGATTATAAATTACAAAACTGGTTTTAGAAAGATAACAGTATATTTTGACTTAACACATTGTTGTCGGGTATTGCTTTATGCTGATCGCAGGGTGGCGCGGGCGATTTTTGGGTTCGAGCGCGAGTTTTTTGAACATTTTTTTAAAGTCTATAACTTTTGAAATATCCGCGATAATTTAGTGAAATTTTAAATGTAATTTAGCTTATTGTGCAGGAATGATAAAATGATGGTAAACAAACACAAAAAAAATCAGCCTTTTCTTTTCTTCGAGTACACAAAAATTTGTATATTTTTAGACAATTTTTTTTTCTTTTCATAATTTATTAATAAATTAAAACTAAAGCATAATACATACAAATTTGTGAGTGAAACGTGTAGTTTGAAGTAAGATATACGATTTAGCAACAAAATCCGTTATTACGCAACACGGATTATTACGTTTCCCGACGTCCGCCACCAGAGTAAAAAACGTATTTTTACGTTTCCCGCATTTGAGCACCAAACTAAAAAAAAACCTAGTTTTTATCTCCCGACAACAATGTGTGAATACAATAATTAAAAAAAATTCAGCATTCATGTGTTTATGAAAGGGAGTCCAAAGAACCTTCAGAGATATGCGTAAATATTGTAAAATAAAGAAACGGAACCAAAATTATTTATGATTGAACTCCATAAGTACTGATACATAAAAAGATCCATACGTTTTACTATAGACTATTAAATTTATATATATATGTATTTTTTTATCATAAGATTCTTGTCATAAAATTGTATGCAATTTCTTACGTACATCAGATTCTAAAATTAATTATTTTGTATCACAACAAATTGACTTTTTAAAAACGTTTATTTTTCAACAATGAACACACGGAAAAACATTATAAAAAAAAATTGAAAAATGGCCGAAATAAACATTTTAAACAGTATTTCACAAACTGATAAGCAGAAATAAAATGATGTACACTGTAATACGTATTAATTAAAAAAAAAATACAATTCACAAATAAAACTCTATTTTAAATATAAATAATGATTGCATTAAGCCACTATTCACTTCACCGCCCATTTTAACATTCACCGCGAGTGCAAGACTTATTTCAGATTTTGCAATTTTCCATAAAATAACCCATTTCCGGATAAAAATAATCTGTAGTATATTTATTCTGTAAAATTGCATAATTTGGATTAAAAAAACACTGCGCTGTCATTGATGCCGTCAAAAATATTGTCAAAATTTACATTGCACAAGAACGGCACTTAATGCGCTTTACCCTTCCCTTACGGTGCTAGAAAATCCCCCGACCTCACGCTCGAGGTATACATTAAGAATTGTGTAATTTTTAAGTTGGATAAAAATGATAGTTTACATTTATTACTTTTGTAAATCATTTCATTAATAGTAAACAGGTACATAAGTAATATATTGTATATAAGTGTGAAAAAGAGGAAAAAACTTTGGTCATGCATAAAATGCATTATACATCCATCGAAGCCGGCAGAGTGCCGGCTACTACTGATGACCGCGCATCGTGGAAAGGTGAACGAAACTCCGTACGCTTCTCGCTCACTACCTCATCACTTGGCAAGTTATCCACGCACGCAGCCATACATATATATTAACAAATTTTTTCCCGATTTTTTGGCAAAACATTATTATCTGATGCTTTCGATAAATACTATGTGTATATTTTATCCAATATTATTGCTGAACACCTAAAATATGAATTCTTTGTCTAGTATATTTGAGATATTTAAATAATTAGAGACACGTTAAATCAGTTGACAGCACCGGCAAGGAAGGGTTGTGTTTTTTAATTTGTGTCGTAATACTTTACAATCCATCAGGATTTCTTCTCACATTTCAAACATCCAAAGATATCTGGCACAGCGCAGGAAACGTATTTGACCGTTGCCAACTCTTTTGTTACCGCAACATATTAAATCATCGGGACAAACATAACCATAGTTATAGCTAGACCGCAAGCAAAAGGTGCGCAGACGCATGTTTCTTGCCATGTGCAGAGAGGGCGTGGTTTATTAGTAGTTCGCTAGCTCTCGTTGGTGGCTTGCAATACTGTAATTTCCGCTGGCACCTCCGTTCATTCCAGACAGCACTAAGGAACGGTTTTTGTTTTTGGTCGAACTATAGTCAGGTAATAAAATATATATAGTTGAGGTGACGTAGAACCGATGATCCGGTTCACGTTTCGTATTGGCAGATGACGGAAAAGATTTCGCCGCCGAGCCTCCGGGCCAGCCAGAGATTTTTGACTACGGCCATCTTCAAACTTTCACATTTGAATTTGGCGTTCAGGTTTGTGTGCAGCGCTCGACCCATGCCCTCAATTATTACGAGATCCACGGCTCGGGTTCGTATGCTCGTGCATAATTCTGGAAACACAGAGGGAACATCATTACAATGAAACATTTTACAATACACTTAATTTTGTTTTAACACGTTAATTAAAAAAACGCATAATTCAACATTTTTGCTGAAAAAGAACTTCATACAATAAAATAAAAAAAAATCATAATTGGAATTTTATTTAGTCCGCATACTAAAGTTTGTCTGCGTAATTCGAAAAAATTTGATTTTTGTGAAAACATATGTAGTTTTGTAAAATCTGACAGGGCCGACCGGGAGATTAAACGCCGTGAAATGTCTATTTATTCACGGTTATACATCATTGAATCGTCCCAAGTTGTATTATTATTTCGTAATTCTGAATCCGGTATGCCGGCTGTCCCGGTAATCGGCCACAATTTTTCAATTTACACTAGAATATGTCGTATTTTTATGAGTTTACTTGGAATATCTGAATTTGGAGAGACGGCTGCGACGTTAATCGGCAACGAAAATTGGAATTATACGAATATCTGAATTTGAAGGCCCTGCAGCGACGGTAATCGACCACGATATTTCGATTTATATGCCATGTTTTTACAAATTTACTTTGAGCATCTGAATTTGAAGGGCCGGCCGTGAAAATTAGATTTAAACGGGAATAAGTCGTATTATTATGAATTTATTTCGTACATCTACCCTTTTCCTTCTTAAATTTTTAAATTAAGTGAGAATTCGAGGTCACGTGTTTTTGGAATTAATGGGGTTCTACTGAACAGTACACAATGTATAAGAAAATAGGAGATAAATTCTATTGTATGAAAATCACTCCAGCATGTAAAAAAACACATTATTGTTTATTCCTACTCTATTGTTGGGTAGTGTATGTACACGGGTGGTAAAAATCTAGGATCCTAATAAGAATGGATTACCATTATATGTATATGTAGCATTAAAGCTGTTTGAAAATTAAATCCCTAGTGCACATTTAATTTTATTTTGTAGGTCCAAAAGAGAAATACAATCCAAACCGCCTATATTTAACTTCAATTCACAATTGTGTTAAAGCCGAAAATCAAAATAATAATGACGGCTATTCTTTTTTGTAAACTATATACATAAATCTTTCTTCATCCAGCGAAGGTGTGCGATAAAAATAATAATTTGATAACCATGTGTAAAGGTAACAAGAGTTATTTAACAGGATTAGTTTTGGTCTGTTAATTTTACCCAATTTAATAAAACCAAAAGATTTGCATACCTTTATCTAATGTGTTAAGATCCAAGCAGGGTCCCTTCTGACCGTTTTCCATGACGATCAGTCGTCCTTCTTCAGTGGCGCGTGCAAACTCTGGGCTCTCGCACCCCGCCCTCTGCACAATGTCGCGCAGCTCTTGGCAGGTGGTGTCATTGAGTGCGGGCTGGGAGTTTGCGCAGAGGATGACGTCCGTGTTGCGCAATAGCAGCTGGCGAACAAAGGGTAAAACTCCTAGGATGATGTCTACGCCGCTGTTGTCAACGAAGATGGCGGAGCATCTGTGCGGAGAACCCTGAGAATAAATATGATTTTGTTGGAAATATTCTAATTTTATGCTATAACCCTGCTACTCTTTATAGAAAAGTGGCAAATGAGGTGGCTGGATGGACATGTGCTCAGAATGCCAGTAGACCTACTCCCTCATAAGGTACTAGTAATAATTCCAATGGGAAGACATTCAGTTTGCCACCGCAGACTATGCTGGGGGAGGAACCTTCAGAGGCTGTGCAAGGAGAGGCAGGGTCTGCAATGGACTGAGGCCGCATACGTAACACATGGACGCCTGCAAGTGACTTATAAAAGTGATTGGTCCTCAACCCGACTAAGAAGGAGATTATGAAGATGAAACGCTACGCTACGGTATTGTTACTACTATAACCAATTGGAGAGATGTAAACTTTTATCGATGAACCGTAAGTGTCGAGGTGTTGTCGGCAAGGTGGTTGATTGGTAAGTGGTTATGCCATGCGTCAATACATTGTCTTTGGTCTACGTCGCAGGTAACAGTAATTGCCTCCCAGAACAATGAGCAATTGAATATTTGCTTATGCGGGTGGTTCTTTTTTTAAATATATTTTTTTTATATGAATACCGCACAAGAGCCTCAACTGCTCCCAACCGTCTGGAACCACGGAGACTATGGCATCCCCAATTGGGGAATGTTGTGAGGCTGGAGGTATTGGGGAGGGGAAGGAGAAGGGGAAGAGGAAGGTGGGGAAATACCTGGCTATTCAGATCTGGTCATGAAACACGGCTAAAAGCCATTTCAAGCAACGTTTCAATTCACCAGGGCGATACTGTGAGTATCTTCCACTCTGGAACGTGCGCAAATATACTATATATATTATTTTTAATTAATTAATTGTGAAACAACACAAATTAATTAAATAAAATTTACTTGCACACGCCGGGATTTGAACCAGCGACCTTCGGATTCATAGTCGAGAGCCTTGCCACTCGCCATTGAATATTGCAGACACATTAAATGGAAACCAAAGCAGGTTTTATCGTACCTTGAGTCTTTGCAACCATTTGTCAAGTCCATCAACGAGCCAGGGTCTTCTTTGAATTTTGTCCAGGGCCTCTCGCAAGCCGAAGTTGGCGTTTTTCTCCAGGATATCTGATATTGCTCGTGCCCCCCAGTCAAACATGTTTCCTGCAAAAATTAACACACCACAATGTTAGATAATATAGTAAAACTGTCTTAAAAGGCTTTTAAGGGACAGAAGAAGAAAACCCCACGTGAGGAACCCCACTGATTGTAAGCGGATTTTGATTAATTGATCATCACTAGATAGTGGATTGTATTTATTTATTTTATTTTAAATGTACATTTACAGAAATTATTCCAATGACCAAAGCAGATTACATTGTTAACAATGTTTATTACACACTTATCAGCATTTTGAATTTAACAATATTAACGTGGAAAATGTCCACATCAGACTTAGCCCATTTAAGAGCATGATCATTCTTCCGAGGGGCATTACTAATGGTAGATTAGTTCTGCACCTCGG
This sequence comes from Halesus radiatus, assembly GCA_022606495.2. Classification (NCBI taxonomy): domain Eukaryota; kingdom Metazoa; phylum Arthropoda; class Insecta; order Trichoptera; family Limnephilidae; genus Halesus; species Halesus radiatus. The sequence continues at coordinate 49,020 of JAHDVE020002455.1, read as the reverse complement.
AATAAGGAAAGATTTATGCACGTGAGACCTTGTAAAATTGTCAGGGACATAATTGGCAATTTTTTCTAAAATTTCTGGATCATGAATGGTCATATCAGCAATGACCGTTTAACAGGTTACAGGCCATTATAAGCAAAGCAGTTTTCTGTCTGTTGGCAAGGCTGCTAATACCCAGCATCCCCGATAAGAAGGCTGATGGATACAGCCAGGGATAGTACCCGAAGTCTCTAAAATAAAAATATATATATGGACTATCAATGCCCAAATATGCACCAATGATCCCATTTGAAACAGCCATCTGCACTCGTTTTCATTTTCAATGATAAAAATTTCAAAAGTAACCGGTTTCTCAAATATCGGACGATCCAGTGACAGCAAAGTCACCGGGACAGAGTAACCAGGGCAGGAATATCGACCATCTCTAATTTGAACAGCTCGTGAAGAATAAAATGACTAAAATATGTATTAATGATGAAAAAAGGCTCAAATATGCGTTATGCAAATGCATATCGCCACCTTAATTAGTAGTCCATTTTTGGAGAGGTGAAACAAAAAAAACAGTTTAAAAAAAAAACTGATTTTGTTTAAAGTAATTCGAATTATAGTAATTCTAAGATTCAACCAAATATATATAATTATACACGAAAATTCAGCTATGCCACCCTAATATAAATAATTTTTTCAAATAAAAAAAAAATTCATATTTGTTTATTTTATTTTATTTTCGTACTATTTCTTTTACCTGATACGATTTTTGTTAACTTATAATTATCATACAGATGTGAGGTTGCCGTAGTAATATGCATTAAAAAAAAACTAAAAGATGGCGTTCTAATCTCAATCTGTGAAAGAATGGACTTTTTTTTATTAATTAAGGAAATGGGTATAATCCAATTATTGGGTTTTCGATTGCATTTAGTAAAAATAAGATCCTTGAGGCGCATGTGTGTAAAAAACGTGACCATATTACAGATAACAGCATCCTTGAGGCGATTTTTCACAAAAAACGGCCCATACAAATTATCCAATCTTATATTGGTATCCTGGTGTCCTATGTAAATCGTCATTAAGACGCGGATAGTAGAAATGGTAATTTTCTCTTATACGCGAAATAGTCTGCAATTCAATTCGTACCACGATGAACGTACTGTGTCCTTTTTATGTGGTGTGCAATGTCAACACGTGGCTAATCTGTTTTTATCTACTAGTTATTATTATCATAAGGAATCCAATAAGGAATAACAAGATTAAGAAAGGGATGCTTAAATGGTTTGAACCTGAAAAGCAGATCAACAGGGAAAACAGAATACATAACGCAGATGTTGATGGAAGAAGTCGGGGATGCAACAGGAAGAAACGACATGAACAAGTGAATCAAATGCTTGAGTCGGAATAACAGAAGAGTATGTATGAGACGACGTACGAAGCAAGGCGAGTGTGCCAAGACACAGTTGTGGGGAGTCTATCTTCACTGCCTACCCCTGAGGAGAAACAGTGTGCCGGTTAGGCAGTTAGGTTTCAATTGTCGAATGTACTGAATTAATTATGATTTTATAATAATATATAGGTATGAGTACCTACCTATTTTCAAATTTAACTCTTTGAACCCAAGGCGTTCATTGTATTAGCACCATATCCCCGAGCTTCTGAACAATTTTTGACCAAAAAATAATATTTTAATAAAAATGCAATTTCGATCAAAAATCAATTGTCAAAAACAAAACTACTTTTGCAAACTACCTGTAGCACAAAAAAAATTATGCCTTTAGGGTATTTGCTTCGAAAAATCAGGCCGGTTTACCGGCCTATAGGGTTCAAAGGGTTAAGACTCGGATTAAATTAATTGAGTGTCATGAAGCCGGAACCAAGGTAATAATTACTGAACAAAGAACAAGTTGGTGGCATGAAAATATGTCAAAGTGTCAAGGGCTTTAGTATAATGCCACATAAATACATGAGAATCTTATTGTCTTAGTGACTAGCAGCTACCTGGCCACCTAAATGACATGTATTTACATAATAATATGTGGACAGATATTATGCGGAATGAATGCAAGCTACATAAAAGGTCTGTCGCAAAAGTATAGAGAAAAAAATTCCTGACTGCGCTAGAAGGGGTAGTGGGATGCGCCGAGTAGTGGGAATGGTAGGGGGAAGTCGCAGCTACCAAACACGCCGCTGCTCAGTCCTCTCCGAGCAACGGTAGAGCTAGCACAGTGATTGGTGCAAAGTGTGTTTTGTCGTTGCGTCGGAAATCAAGATGCAACATTTGCTGGAGCAGCGGGTAGCCATCAAATTCTGCGTTCGGCTAAAAAAAAACCGGTATCAAGACCCTGGCCATGATTCGGGAAGCCTTCGGAGATGAAGCCATGTCACAGGCAAGAGTTTACGAGTGGCACAAATAATTCCAAAACAGCAGGGAATCAATTGAAGACGATGTGCGCGTTGGACGACCGTCAACTTCCAAAACTGATGACAACGTCACAAAAATGAGGGAAGTGTTAGTCTGATCGGCGTCTCAGTGTCCGCTTAATAGCGGAGAAGTGCAATATGACAAAGGAACGGTTGCGCGAAAGAATTCGCCGCGCTCGAAAGGAGATCGCCCACACCTGGATTTTGCATCACGACAATGCCCCCTCACACTCAGCTCTCGTCGTCCAGGAGTTCCTCGCTAAGCAAGGCTTGGTGACACTGCCGCAACCGCCGTACAGTTCCGACTTCTTTTTGTTCCCCCACATCAAGCGAAGCCTAAAGGGACGCCATTTGGAGACGTTGGATGGGGTGAAAACCGCTTCGACGCAGTGCTTTAAGGGGGTTCCGTCTTCTGCCTTCCAGGGTGCCTTCCAAGACTGGAAGAAACGCTACAAAAAGTGTATTGACGGCTGTGTATTTTGAAGAATATTAAGTGTTTGTACGTTTATTGGCAATAAATTGTCTGAAATTTTCTTTTTCTCAATACTTTTGCGACTGACCTTGTAAATCTATCTTACTGAACAGATGATAATTAGAAGTTTGGTGTATGCTGAATTAAAAGAGAACTGATGTCGTCTATTCAACATTTTTCGACCCTATGCCCTCGACCAATGATGCGCAACCTTTTTAGCCGGAAGGCCAATTTATTCACTTTCAATTTGTTCGCGGGTGGCAGGGGGAGGGTACATATAACTACTTGATATGGTTAACTTTGCAGTTGTGTGATATCGCTATCCTACTAAAACAGCAACTTTTTAATACATTTATCACACAATGCACAAACAAAGCGCCGCTGGCAAATATTTACACAGCAACTGCAATATTATGCAATGTGCAGTGTTTTTAACAGTGGCGGTTAGTGGCCTGTCTCATTGGGAGTTCAAAAGGACAGTTCAAAAAGTGAGAAAAAATTCCTTCTATATAAAAAAATACTATGTTGCTCTTTTCCAAATAATGTATACATATTTTTCCCTAGATCTAAAGGAATTTTATCATATCACCAACCAGACATTAGAGACCTAGCAACAAGAAATAATTCGACGATTCATTAAAACATTTGTGGCTAATGGATAAGATTATGTCGTAGGTTACAAAAAATAGTTTTAAATACGAAAATCACAATTTACGTAAGAAGCTTTATTGTTCGTTTTTCTACATAAAAAAGAATAATCTTCAGTAATATACTTATTTTAATAACGACTTAAAATACCATTATAAAAGAAAAAAAACCTGTCAATTCTAGCAAAATGTTCAAATTTATTGTAAACAAATCTTCACATAGCTGCGCACACGGTCGACTTGTAGATCATGAAGGATTCCACGCTCGGTACGGTTTCCCGCGGAAGCGCCAATGAATGAACTATTTCATAGGACAGAAAACCCTATAGACACTGAATTCATAACGCACACATATAGAATTCATTTCAGACTCGCTCTGAGGCAGGTGGATTTTTAAGCACCAAATTTGAATGGCGCGCTGTTTAACCGTTTTAGTGCTATGCTTATTTTGCAAGTATGCATATAAATTGCTACAGATATTCTGTGTTTTTAAATAAGAAAAGTATGTTATTCAATAAAAATGCAATCACTTGGACAAATATCAATCAATTTTAATATAATATAAGTAAAGAATGAAATTTTACAAATACTATAGTTCTAATTAAAAAAAAAACTACACATTTACAAATACAAAAAAAATTATAAAATACAAAAATATAAGATTATTTCACTTCACAATTGTGTTTTCTCGTGGTCCATGTAGTCCCTTTTTACAGCGAGTGCATATGAGATTAGATCGCCTATCTCATTTGCTTTGCTGCACACATTCATTTATGGGAACAAAGGTTTCGTCGTCTGTAGTCCCGCTGTCATTTGATACATTACGATGATCTGCAATAGAACTAACTTCCGATATGGTGAAAAATATCAATTTACTTTAGGGTGTATTTATTTTAACAGGATAAACAATAAATACAGTTATCAAGACACGCGCCAACTGCAACATACCACGCTCGAATTGAACATGTGCTCTCCCGAGGACGACAAAAAGCACACTGAAAATTGCAGCGGTCACAATTTACGTAACTAAAGCTTACAGCGCGAAGGCGCTGGGACGCACTCTTAACGGTTAAAGTGCGGTAAAATTATGACACTGCACAAACGCACGTTAGAGAAAACCGCCACTGGTTTATAATATTGTGTCCTGTGTGTGGAAAATAATCTTCCTATACAAGCTAAAACTATATTTTTTTAGTTAATTTGAAGTGACCTGCCAGGCTAAGTATGTTTTTGTATCTGTTTGAACATAGTAAGATAAAGTCTAGGAAGCAATATTTTAGCAATATTTTCACAAAAATGGCGTTATACGAATTATCAAATTATTATTTGAAAAGGGTCGGAACACATTTCACACGAAGTAAGGGGAACTTCCCTTATTTTGGGAACACCAGACATGCCCACAACACACTTCCGCCAGTTCACGAAGTTCAGGAAATTTAATTTGGATTGAGAAATGTGGATAATAAGAAATGCTAGAAGAAAAAGATTAATAAATGATTGGGGAATGACGTGGATATAGTGGCAAAAACGTTAAGTCAAAAATTTGATATTTTGACTTAATAATGCAGTATTATGAAGATCTTTACGCTCTATAAACGGGCAGAACACACAAAATCGTGTTAAATTTAAAAAGGCCAGTTTTACAAAAATTTACTGTCAAGTCAGTTCAGAGGAACGGCAGGGCTGCCCGTTTCATACATAATTTAATTTTGGATTTGAGGCCAAATACTCATCCAAACTGAATGACATATTTTTTTAATTAAAGGTTTAGTAAATATCTAGTACGGATGAGAAGTATTTTATTTATTTTTGTTTTAAATTATGAATTATATGCCATTAAAAAAAATAATTTTCATAATTATAGAGGCAAATTAGAAAATTATTGTTGGGTTCATTGCATTATTTAAAAAAAAAAACATCGTGTTTGCTATGTAAATATGATTACGTAAATAAAAATATAAACACAAAACATAAAAAAAAAAAATGTTTTTTCGGGTCTATATTTTAAATTATGTATTGCAAATTTGTGTTCCGAGACGTAAATTGGTGGTTTTTAATTTAATTTAAAGTACACCACAATGCTTATTTTAATATAATTTATAAAATTTTATTTTATATTTCATTATATTTTCAAAGTTGATGGGGTAAAACTTTTTTTTAAATCACCGTTAGCCCCCAAATAATTGTTAAGGGTGCCTCTAAAATTGCGAAAAATCAATTCCTCTAATGGCCTATATTTCATAATGTAAAACAAAAAAAAATAAATTACTTCTCACCCGTACTAGATATGTACTATACTTTTTGATGAAAAGAAAGATCATCAGGTTTAGGTGAGTATTTTGGCCTCAAATCCAAAATGAAGTTTTGTATGAAACAGGCCGCGCAGCCGTTCTTCTTAACAGGTGTTTCAATCGGACAAGAAGTTATGAATGACAATTTTTTTTTCAAAGAATCAAAGGGTATTTTTTTTGTGCTGGAAAAAAATGTTAAATCGATTTTGCATTATAACATTATTGAATTTGATAAAGAAGATTAAAGAGGGTGCAAAACTTAAACGTTTGATTTCTCAAAGCAGTGATTTTGGAGTTAAGGTTTTTTTGCCAGCAGTCCCACGATATAAGAGAAGAGAAGGAGGAGCGTAGAATGAAATTTAATTTTGTTCTGTGAGGTACTAACATTTGGAATCTGTTACCCCGTATTAAATGGAAATATTTTCGTAATTGGTTTATAATGACGTGAATGTTATTGACTTATTTAAATGTGTTATATTGTTTAGGTCTTGTGAACATACTGAGTAGTGGGGAATAAATAATTTTCCTTACTTTATTAATTAATGTTACATTGGGATCATTAGTTCGATTATTAATTTCCAATTGTTCAAGTAAATTGAGAATCCATTATCAAAAATATTTTCTCAATAAATCAGTTTCACCAGTAATAAATCATTTTACCCACCATAAAAATTGAGTGTGGCTAAATAGAATCACATAAATGAGTCGTCTCAACGTGGCCTAACCACAATTCGAAAATGACCTTAGACGCCGAAACAGCTGTCACAATAATAAAAAAACTAAAATACTAATCAGGAACCCACAAAGGTACAACTGCCTGTGTGTGGGTAAATACAGAGTAAAAATATTAAAATCAAATTGCATATAAAAAATAAAAGTGTTTGCACATTTCAAGCATGAAATACACAGTACATTAAAAAGCGATAAGAAAAAAATTTGTACAATGCATTGCAGAATTCTAAATATACACAGTAATGAATGTTATAGAAACACAGAGAAAATAATACATAGAGATGTCCTAACACGTAAGAGGAAGAAACCAAAATAAGAGGGGCGGGGAGCGAGCTAAACGTGCCGCCAATTTAAGTAAAGCAGCAACTAAGTAAAAAGGTTCGGCTTGTTGACAAAAACCGAACATTTTGTAAGAGTATTTAGTTTGACCCTTTTTATAAATGTTTTGCAATTTGCTTAGCGTATATCACGTATCGATGACTTCCATGGCAGAGCAGTAAACTTCTTGCATAATAATAATAATAATAATAATAATTATAGATAAACTCGGTGGGACTATTTGAGTGAGGCATCCCCAATTTGGGGAACGTTATGAGGTTGAAGTGGGGAAAAGAAGAAGATGGCGAAGGGGAAGGATGCAAAGTAAAATCTCATCTGTTTCCATACATGTAAAGGACTGCTGGGACCCATGTTGTAGGAAGGACTAAACAAACACAGAGGATGGCAAATCGTTCTACAGCCGGGCTGTTGAACTCACATGAGTTGTAGAAACAACCCATTCTCATGTGAAAAATGTCAACTGTGTACAAATGTTGGGCGCATGTTTGGCGTGTTTCCTAAATATGCATAGACATATTTTTTTTTTCATCTCTTTCTATATGTTAAATTATGTTTCATACCTTATGGTATTATTAGAAATGTTATAACATGTTTTATTTTTACTTAATTTTTTTTCTTTTCTCTGTTATATTATACGTTATGTTCTATTTTATTTATTTTAACTGTTTAGCATCTCTACCCAGTGATAACTAAACCAAAAGCAACGCATCCTGTGAACATTTTTAACTTTATTTAACACTTCTTTAACGGATTCTTTAAAACTTTAGCACTTCCCAACGTTAATTTTATAAGTGTTAATAATCTGTAAGTGTTCCGAAACAATAAATAAATGCACTGATGCCGAAGGGATCAATGATGCTAGTTCCTCAGGGCGTCTTCCATTCAAATACCGGTAGAACAAGGACGGCATTCCCACCTGATATCTGTGCTCCAAAGATTGCAATCCAATGTTTGAGATAGGGGAATCTATCAACGGCATTTTTCAGGTATTTTGGGGCTCTAGACCAGAAGTGGCTGCCAAATTCAACAGTGGGGTCCACTTGCTATTTGTACAGGGTCAGCAGTTGCGTACTATTAAAAAATCTGCGGGCCCTGTACAGTACTCCCAGCTTCTGAGAGGCTAACTTGACTCTGGTTTCGATGGAGCCCCTGTGCCTGAGCACTTAAAGTTAGAAAAAGCATATTAATGGAAGGCTTGTTGGGAAGATTGCTTCCGTTGAAAGAGACTAGATTGTCATTTCAATCCCTTTTAGAAGTATATTTTTCTCGGCAGGGGTGGGCAGAGAGGATGGACCGCCGCACACTCCTTGCTTCATTCACATTCTTGCATATTCTTCTGTTATTCTGACTCTTGGTGCAACTTCTTCTACCATTCCCTTTCACATTATATATTCTCCTTACACTCCTTTCTTCGTTCACCGCTCTACATGCCTAAACCATCTAAGCGTTCCTTTCTTGATTTTATTCATTACGCTTACATTGGCCTTGTTCTGAATCCCTGAATTTTTAACTCAGGGATCTCATTTTTACAGCATTCAGTCTACTTTCAGTTATACATCAGGGTTAGTATCAATACTTCATTGTGGACTACTAACTTCGCTAAAATAAGCTGCACATACACAAAAGGAAAAGAAGACCAGTGGGTAAAGATCTACTACATTTGTGAGAGGTGATACCTAACCCAAACTGAAAAACCAAAATAGCAGTAAAAAAAGCAAACATTTCGGGATCTATGCCAGAAAATAAAAGCTACGGAATTAAAACGAATTATGAACTTGGGAATTTAACTGTGCATGAAACAATCGAAAGAATGCACGATGACAGGATTCCGAAAATCATGACTGCGTGGGTGTCCCAGTGGAAGCGACCCAGAGGCAGACCGAGGAAGAGTTGGAGCATGATGGGAAGGTCTGAAGACTGGGAGCAAATTTCTAGATAAGGATGTCAAATTCCACCCCTGTATATAATTGACGCTGTAAACATCAGATATCAATGTATTTTAAGAAATTAGACAAAATAAGCTTTGAAAATACAGATCTCCAGTTTTGAAATGAAAATTAGCAAATATTCATTGGTTTGTTTTTGATGTATATAACTGAAGATTTTCATTATGATGGTAACGGGTACACTGACTAACCGGGGCATATCACAGCCTACTGTTAGGTTCGAACGTGAATTAAAATGAACATCTTCTTCCTCTTGTACTACTCGGGTCGGGGAACCATTGCATCGACAAGGCGCCTCCGGGCGTCCTTGTCCTGTGCTACGTCAACGGCATCCCTCCATGGTAGGTCCAGCCTCTCCTTGCACAACCTCTGGAGATACTTCTCCCATCTGTCCTTGGGGCGGCCCACTGGACGTCTTCCCTCTGGAATAGCACTCAGAATTTTCCGCAGAATTCAACCTTCTGGCATTCTTATGTGCCCAAGTTAATTTTTATTTTTTTACGTGACAACTCACAAGAGCACCCCTGTATGTAAGGTGCACATACAGGGGAACTACACCTCTACCCGGTTGGGCAATGTTGTGAGGTGGGTTAAGGAGGGGGTTGTAGGAAGGGATTTGTTAATTCGGGCCTTGAAGAGGCTAGGATTAAATGCAAGAGGAAAGACAGACGTTGCAACTTTTCTATGAAGAGTAGCAGTGGTCCGATGTTTAGCTCCTCCCGGATCATCGAGCTTCTTATTCAATCCAAAAATGATTTGTTATAATAAGTTCTAATACTTCTAATTTTGATCAATTAACAAAAATAATAAAACAACACCATTGACAACAACGCCAGCCATTACTGCATCATGGACTACAATCCGGCTATCCCATTGGCCGGTGTCATAGATTTCTGTTTCTGAAATAAACCTCCACAACAGGAGTCCGTTTTCAAAGCACATCTTCAAATACCTAAAAATAATGTATTAACATTTAAAAAAAAATAAAAATACCGATTTCACCTTTGAAAAGAAAAGAGTGAAAACTCCTATAAGAATCACTGTACATCTTTATATGCATTTTTAGTGAGCCGAAATTACCCATCGGACATACAAAATTTGTATCCATTGAACACCAGCGTATCCGATCAGTAATGTAAAAAAAAACATTTCTCTGAATATAATTAGCTATTTTGGGGAAACTATTTAAGATAGGTATATATAAAATTTTTATAAATATACAATGGCACAATTACGGTGAAGCAAGAAGTGCATGCCGAGATCGAGTTGTTTGGCGGTCCCTCCTATCTGCCTACCCCCGCGGCGAAACAACGTAATGGTTAGTCAGTCAGTTTTTATAATTTTGCAAAGAGCAAGTATGTTATTACGACAACAGATTCAGGCGGGCCGCGCGCAAATTTACCCTCGGCACACTACGAAAGTATTAGACCGCGAAAGCTCGGCGGTCCAAAGGTTAAAGCCATTCAAATATTGTATAGGAAGAGTTCCGGTGGTCATACATAGATTCGCTTCAGATATGAATTCTTTGTGAAAATATTAATTATTTTACAAAACACAAAATAAGTAATTAATCTAAATAGTAGAGATATCAGACAATGCCATACATCATTCTGATTAGAGATAATAAAAACAAAAGACAAGTCTAATACTTTAAGCCCCCAAAGTAAATGGGAACGGACTCGAGAAAACCGTGATAATTCCTTTGGAAATTATGGACACGGTAGGCAGTTTGTATGATTTGAGGAAGATAAGTAAATGTTATTTGCTGATCTATTCAACTGATAATACGCGTAACACTTGAGAAACATGACAAACAATGGAGATAACTGATATTATAATGTATATTTGTATTTAGTAATATAATTTATTGATTGTATACTATAGATTAGAGTCTTTGTGGATTATACAGGGTGCAGCAGCATAACTTCCTTTTTTCAAAACGTAATAAAACCCATTGTATGAATCAGAAATTTTATATTTGTTTTTTATAATGTTAAAGTTTTGTTTTACTTAGTTTTAGAAGATCAAATCAGGTAGGTGACGTCCCCCATTCTCCATACACTGAATAAACCGATTTCTGGCGTTTGTCATGACTCTTGCTAGCATATCAGGCAATTGCTTCCTGGATGTTGGTTTTCAAATCTTGTAGGGTCCTTGGACGGTTCACATAAACACGGGATTTCAAAAAATCCCATAGAAAAAAAATCAGAAGGGGACAAATCGGGAGAGCGGGCTGGCCACTCCAAATCGCCCCTAATTGAAATGAGGCGCTCTGGGAAGTGTTCCCTCAAAACAGTCATCGATGCTCTTGCTGTGTGTGCCGTTGCACCGTCTTGTTGGAACCAAGTGTCCCCTAAGTCCAACTCATCTATCCGTGGGAAAAAAATCCTGTAACATGTTTACATACCGGTCTGAATTCACTGTACTTAACCACATGTTTGCGCACAGAACGCCGTGGTGATTGCAACATTGAAGCTCTCACTGCCTCAATGTTCTTAGGTGATCTAATGGGACGAGGGACTCCAGTTCTTCGTCTTGTCGCACATACAGTTTGTCTGAACGTAGTGACCCACATAACAATTGATTTCCGGTCTGGGACAGGGGACAACGGGGCTAAATTAAAGCGATTCCGAAAGGCGCGTTGGGTTTCGACCACAGAACATCCGTTCGAAAAGTAGGCCTCAACGGCAAACGCATGCTCCTAAGTGTTCCAAAGCATGATGGCGACTAAACTGTGTCGGGACAAAACTTTATAGTTCCGCCTCTTGAACGAGACCACTAGCGCTCCGCTACGACATCAACCGACTGAATGGCGCGCATTTAAAAAAAGGAAGTTATGCTGCCGCACCCTGTAGTATAGAAACGTCAGGCAGTACACTAATGTAAATGGAAGAAGAAATGAAAATAGAATACACGGTAATGATAAGGACAAAAGGTTGATAGAAGGTTATTTTTATACAAAAAGGGTGACACGATAGGATTCACATGTATTGATAAAAAGTAGACGTTTGTCCAAAATTCAGAACAACCACATTTGTTTGTTGCTTCAAGTTCAATTAACCTGTTCAAATAATTAATCTTTAATTAGACACAGTTCAGTGTCATAATTTATAATGGTGTTTTTTTCACCAATTTCGAAATGTTAAGGCCAATAATTTTTAGGTCACATCAGATTTATTGTCCATTGAAAATACAGATAAACAAAGGAGATGTTGGGTTCTTAATACGAAATAAATACAGATAAAATTTGAATGGAAGAATTCGACACCCGGGTAATTTCCAAAGTTCTCACATAAGAAGTTTTCATATTTAAATTCTAGTGAGCTGAAATTACCCGTCGGATACGGAAAATTTGTATCCGTTGAACGTCGGCGTATCCGACCAGTAATGTCACAAAATCATTTCTCTGAATGTAAGTAGCATCCCGGTAAAACTTTTTATGATACATAATGTACAACTTTGATAAATATATAAACACATTATCTGGTAAGACGGTACAATTTACAAAAACAAGTATTACGAAAATAGACTCAAGAGGGAAATTTACTCTCGGCACACTACAGAAGTATTAGATCGGGGGCACTCGGCATTCCAAAGGTTAACAAGTTTTGTTTTTCAGTCCCTTGAAGACTGAAATACAAAAATGGTCCAATTATTTGTCCCACATGTATACAAAATGATTAAATGTTCAACATACCAGCTAAAAGCCCTCTGCATAGCTCCGTCCACTTTTCGTCCTGATCATCGATGGCGTCTATTTCGTCGAGTCTCGCTTTGAGTCTGGCCAGCGCCGCATCGTTCTCCAGTGTCTTCTGCCGCATCCAGAGGTCCACGAAGCCCTGGCTTCGGAGGCAGGTCTCGTTCAGATCGAGGAGGAGTCGCATCGATAGCCGCCCGAAACAACTGGAGTGGAAAAATATTACATTATTTAAGCGTATCATCACCTTATCGTTACTACAACAAACAATGTTAACCTGATTTATTCGGCTGCCGCATATGCGATCTATCGGCGGCTATCCGCGTACATGGCTGTCGCATATCTGATCCAATTTAAAACATATACAGTGGGATAGACTGCGATGAAAATAACAGCATTGAAGAGGTTAAGTCTTTACAGACAATTTTTTGTTTGTTTATTTTATTACTGCTAAATTGTAATTCACATAGTTGTTTAGAGTTCTAAATACAAAATAGTATTATTATTCATACTTTTGATTCATGTTTATATATCCATACACATAGTGAAGATGTAAAAATTCAAAGTTCGTTCATCTCAGTTTGACATATTTTGTGTTGTACGGTGATCATAATTTATAAATTGTCTCATACACATTCATCTGTTATACCGAAACTTTATATGATCCGACTGGAGTCATCAGTTCACTTGATCATGTAATGTCTTTCTTGAACGTCCCTGACTTCTTTCTCTATCCATCCGCTCTACGTGTTCAAACCAACAAAGTATCCCTTTCTGAAACCAGTTCATTACGGTCAGCTTTGCAAACTTCAAGATAAAAAGCAGCCTATTCTCGAAAGTCATTTCACAACCGATCTGTTAGGCACAGGAACGAGTCATAAAAATAGTTCTCATGAGGAAAGCATTAATTGTGTACAGATGTGGACTCACGCTTAGCGTATGAAAAAAAAAAAAAAGATTTTTGAGATTTCTTTACATGAGGGAGTACGGACTCTATCCGTGGCTTTATCCAACTAACTTTCTTCTGGGTATGCTTGGATTTCACTCCCTACAGCTCAGAAGAGAGGGGTATGCCGCTACCCACTTTTGCGAGGCTCTATAGAGAATTCAGCTATTTTGGAACGCATAAGTCTTTATGTTCCTGATGACTATCTAAGACAGTGTCGTCATAGCTTATTCTATCTTCCTACCTGTAGGACCAACCTGCCGATGGTTCTCCCGGTGGGGAGGAGTATATTGCTCCTGAACAAAATCTCACAGGATATCGACATATTTTGCGTCAGTGAGGAGAGATTCAAAAGGGAAATTCTATTGATTCTTGAAAGAATCTCTTCTCATTGACGCGATATTCACCACTGCCTGAATTTATTTAAATATTTCTGAATTTATTTTTTATTTTTAGTATATTTCTTTTTCCTTGTACATTGTTTTACAAATATTAAATAGGTACCTTAATTTCTCTTACACATTAAATATAACATGTTTGTAATTGTATTAGAAATTAAATAAAAATATTATTATCTGCAAGCTGTTCACCACTGCCATAGTGATCAATGGAGCTAGATCTTCAGAGCACCCCCATTAAAATACCGGTAAAACAAAAACAGCATTCCCAACTGACGTTTATGTCCCAAAGATTGCAATCTGTGCGTTAAGACAATAAGAAAAATTGAATCGATGAATTCAGTAAGAAGTGAGTTTAAATTTTATATAAAATGAATTAAATCTTTTATTATTAACAGTTACAAAATTGCTGTTTAATATCATTCAAAACTCGTTTGTTGTTTGAAGTTCAATCAACCTGTTTCAATTTATTTATACAAAAAAAAAAAAACCAGTGTCATCAATAATGGAGTTTCACAACCAATTTCGAAATGGTGAGGCCAATTTCTAGGTCATATAAGATTTATTGTCTATCGAAAATGCATGCACAGAACAAAACAAAAGAGTGGTTGGGTTCTAGTTCTAATGTAAAATTTTAAGCTTTCGAGAATATTCTATGGTTTAGATTTGAATTAATGTAGTACGTTGCATGGATGCAGTTATACATTAATTCCTGTTGTAAGGAGATTCAAGGAAAAAAAAACAAAGGCCTCCGTGGTCTAGCGTGTTCGAATCACGACGTGAGCAAATAAATGTTTATTATTTAATGTGTTATTTGATACGTAATTAACGTTAAAAACATATGTACATATATGGAATATTTGGCGGCATGCTCTAGAGTGGTAGATATTCTCAGTATTGCCCTGGCGACAGACCACACTTGAGAATTGAATAGCCTGGTACTTCCCAACCTTCCTCTTCGACATCTTCTTCCTTACACCCTTAAAACATACCCTAATTGGGGATGCCAGTCTCACTGGTTTTTGGCTATTTAGATCTGGTCACCAAGCATGACTAAAGCCATTTCAAGCAATGTTTTGATTCTGAATGGTGGTCTATCACCAGGGCGAGACTGTGTATCTATCACTAGAGCAAGCCCGGGAACCTTGTCAGATTTCCATTAGCTTTAAAACACACCTTTAAACCTTATTGAGCGGGTTATAAACAATTTATACAAATGATAAAATGATTTAAAATAGAAATTGATATCAAAAACAACAGGAATAAGGTTCGAAAGCATGCAGCAAAATCAGAAATAAAATTAACATAAATCTGAAAATAAAACACATGTCTTTGGAGGGATTCTGCAGTTAAACCTAGAATAATCTAATTATTATCATAATATAAGCAAGGGAAACTTACAATGGGTCTTTTCGAATCTTTCCTATGGCTTCAACATAGCAATTCTTGAATTGTTCGGCTCTCGTGTTAACAGAGGGGTCTTCAGAATTACTTTGGAGAGCGTAACTAACGTATTTGTTCACAAGATTTTCGAAGCAATCCAACCAATAGTCCCTTGCTTCAAAATCTTGGATTAAATCCAAAGTATCCGGGTTGTATTCCAACGGGTTGTCAAGGAGCGGACAAACTCTGGTATCATCCATTATTGAAATTATAATAATATACACTGAGCGAAAGCGACAACCTGCTGTTTGTTCGAACGTCAACACGATTTTATATTGTAAATAAAAACTGCCAGAAGGAAACCTATCGTTTTTGACACTGTAATAAATACTATGGATGACTCTTAAAAAATATACATTTTATAGTAAACAAAGCGTTTTAAAATAGCAAACCTGGCGACGTGAATTACAACTATAAAGGTGATGGTTTAAAGATTTTATTCCATCTGTGTTTTAGTGGAAATAATATACTTAGTTCTTATTCACCCCGCTATATGGCATAACTGTAAGAAGTAAACCTCTGAAAGGCTTTCTGTATTACCATCTATAGTATTTGATGACGACAATAAGAATATTTTTATCCCCAGCCAAAAACAACTACCAAAAATAAATAAAAAAACTTAACCGGTAAATTACTATTTAGGTACCTATCTTATTTATGGTTTATTGTTAACTAAAGACAAGAAATTAGAATAACATTTGTGTATCGTGAAACTTGATATATCATTTGGTATTACCCATAAATAATGGCCGAATTCACAGACATACTTAGTTTCTAAACATGTGCATTTCAATTCTTAATAAGTCCCAGACTAGACAGGCCATAAAAAATTTGCACAAAGGCTAGTCGCGTGTATTTTAATTAAGCCGGAAATCATCATAAAGCTTAGTCATCGTAAAGGACCCTTAGCTAGCATTTCGAAAGCAGATAGAAAGTCGGCATTATTTTACAAAAGGACACCAATAAAACCTAAAAGGAAATAAGCGTGTAATAAATGAGCGGCCCGCCAGACAATACGGATCATAAAAAGATCCCTAAAGATGGCCACAGGCAACAGGGTCTTTTTTACGAGACGACAGTTGGTTTGAGGCTTCCGCCCAGGAAGGTACCTATTCTCGCCCCTCGGAGAGGCCGCCCAGGACCTCTGACGACAGTTAGTGTTATGCTTCCGTCCCAGAAGGAAGTACGATCTCCACCCTTCGGAGATCTATTGCAGAGACCGCCCAGGCTCTGCACCGCGAGTGAGTTTTACGCTTCCGCCCGAGAAGGAAGTCCGATCTCCGCCCTTCGGAGGAACCGCTCAGGCTCTGCACCGCGAGTCGACCCCACGCTTCCGCCCAGGAAGATACTAATCTTCGCCCTTCGGAGATCTACTGTAGAAGTCGCCCAGGCTCTGCACCGCGACTCGTCCCCCCGATTCTGCCGAGGAAGATACTTATCTTCGCCCTTCGGAGATCAAACCTTCGAAGACCAGCCACTGGACCCTGGACAGCCATCAGTAAAGGGAAGGGCCTCTGAACTCTCATGATAATTCTTCCACCCTGTCACCCAGTGAACACTATATTTTCACGTAGTATCAACACCTAAAGATAAAGACTTTTACGTAGGATAACTAAGACTTTCTTGTATAATTAAGCCCAGTGAATCTCTAGTTTTAAGAATCAACTTTCCCGTATAATTAAGCCAAGTGAATCTCTAACTTTAAGAATCAACTTTCTCGTATAATTAATCCCAGTGAATATATAGTTTTAAGAATATAAAATTTTACGTAGATTTAAGAAAAGTGAATAGTTAATTTTAAGAACCGTAGAATTAGGTACTTAACTCTAATTTTAACGATATTTTATACTTAATTAAGATTAACTTTAGCTTAAGACTAATCCCACGATTAGAAAAATAAATGCCTTATAGTAATTACATAAATTGCTTTGCGGTTTCTAACCTTTTTGCGTTATTCCTATAATTATAACCCACTGCATTAATTAGCATCTTATCAAACTGTTTACACCGAGAAGTGTTTACACCCTTTTTTACGTTTTTTTGTGGGAATAAACAACTAAGTAATTGGTATATTCTTAAAAAAAAAACATAATTTGTGGTTTGATTTGGGAATTTTGATAGTGAGCTGAGCTATCCGTGGAAGACGGGATTAAGATTCGGCATGCGGTGCGATAGGAAACAGCCAAAATGTTTGATCACTCGAATTTAAAAAAAGGGGAATAGAATAAATGAGTATCCCATTTTCATATCTAATCAAGATGTAAAAAAATCTTTAGTTTATGTTAAAATTTTATTATGTAAGATGACTTATATTGTTTTGTTCTATTGTACATGTGAAAACTAGCATATGCCACTTTATGATGGGATGACGTAACACCTGAATTAAGATATTTTTTAAAAAGTAATAACTTTCATTATTCATTAAAAAAAACGGTTTAATTATAAAAAAAGGTCTGCTAGGTGATTGTTGTTACGCGTGACGGCTCTTTCATTAGCTTTAATGAATTATTATCATCCAATTAGTTTTATTAGCTCTAATCAAGATGTGTGTGGAAACCAACCATTTTAATTTATAACGATAAATTTTACCAACTAAACTACAGCTTATTGGGTTCGCCGCTTAGCTTGCCGCTTAGTTCTTGCGGTGGACCACGTTGAAAAAAAAAATCGAAACAGCCAAGCAAACACATAATTTACAATGTTCGTTGTGTTGACGATATTTTAATCTGTTAAACGGTACTCATAAAAATATATATCTTTTTATAAAATTAGATAACTCTATCGAAATATAGTGTAATAATAAAATTAATTTCTTAGACTTAACAATCGGTTGAGAAAATATTAAAAATCAAAACATGGCCATTTTCCATAGAAAAAGACAACTTATGAGCAATCTGGATGAAAAAGTATCGTGTAAGAACGTCTTACAATAGCTAAAAATAACGGTTTTAAGGTTATAGACATAAAAAAATAATTGATCATAAAAACACAAAAAACAACGTAAACATAATTTACCGAGAGGTTAAATAGTAATGGTAAAACAAAACAATAAATTCGGATGTTTGGAATTCGTCGGATCAACATTTCATAAAATTGCAAAAATTCTCAAAAACTGTGGCCTAGATATAGCCTATCTAGGATATAGGATCATCTCTTAAAAATTCAAAAAGTAAAATTCCTACATTAAAAATTACCGATATTTATAAACTCCAGTGTGACGAATGCAAAGCGATATATTATATTGGACAAATTGATTGAAATAACACATGATTTCATTTAAAAAAACAAATTAAATATGGTCACAATTTCCCAAACATATCCTAAACAAAAACCATCCACTCACAGATAATAATTATATTGCACATTATCGCTGCACATTCTAAATAAGGGCTGCAAACTCAGCCTCTTAGCGTTCCTTTCTTTTACTATGATGATGTAAGCGTAATAAGTAAGGTTAAAAAAAGGGACGGTTAGATGGTTTGGGCATGTAGAGCGAATGAACGAAGAGAGGAGTGTAAGGAGAATATATGACGCGAATGTGAATGGAAGAAGAAGCCGGGGACGCCCGAGGAAGACATGGCACGATCAAGTGAATCAAATACTGTATAAAGATAATGTATGAGGCGTTGTATGAATGTGAATGAAGCAAGAAGTGTATGCCAAGATCGAGTTGTTTGGCGGTCCGTCCTCTCTGCCTACCCCTGCGGGGAAACTGCGTGATGGTTAGTTAGTTAGTTTAGTCTAACATAATATTTGATAGTTGACTGGTGAATCTCGTAAAATTCGCACCGCTAAGTAGACTACCATAATATGCTATTATATGTAATCATTTCAGGAAATATTTAAGAGGTTCTTACCTTTATTTTCACACATCGGTACGATGCCTTAATAATAGGTATTATCTTCTGATATTTAAGAAAGTTTTGTTAAAATAAAAGCGATCAAATTTAAGAAAAAACACGGGGTAACAAAGATGCGGTTGACAGCCGGCAGCTGTACTGTGTGGCGCTCTGGCGGTAGATACAAAAATTCAAACGATAAAATCAATTTTCTTATGAAATTTTGATGTTATCAAAAAAACCCGTTTATTAAGTTAGACGTTTAACATTAATACAAAAATGCACTGGAATTCCTTATTGAAGAAAAAAAATCTCCATACAAATTGTCCTTCGGACGGCTATCGTTCAGTACGGATGTCGTCACGCAGCTCCGCCTGCTGCCTCTCGGATTCTGCCCGTGTAATAATAATAATAATAGTTGGATGACTTGTATAGCGCCGTTTTTGTGAAAGATCACCTCAAGGGCGCTGTACAAATATTTCTTAACTAATTATGTACAGACAGATACAGAAAAACATACTTACCTGGCAGGTCGCTTCAGATTAACACAGTTTTAGAAAAATTTAATTATAGAGATGATAGTTTTACATGGTTATTTGTTTCTCCTTTTCTATTGATGTTACATTTATTAGATGATCGGTGGCACAAGAAGAGTTGGTATTTATTGAATTATTGGTATTAATTTTAGGAATGGAAAGTATTCATAAAATGAATTTTAGGACTCGAAAATATCTATAAAATTACCTTACACAGCGTAAGAAGCTTTTAATAAATATTAACGTTTTTATTTATTTATTTTTATTTTTATTTTACACTTTGGTTGTTTACAGTGTTGCGGGCTGTGGACGCATTTGCGCACCGATGCGTGAATTTTTAATTATATTTTTATTTTATTTAATGACTTTAGGTAAGTACTAACCGGCCAGCCTAGCTAAGCAATTTACAGGTGAATTTATGGATACGATTGTCTGAAAAGATGTGTTTTAAGTTTAGTTCTGAATTCTGTTGAGTCTTTCGTGTAGATGGCGTTTAAAAAATTCAAACTTTGGGAAGTAATTTAAATATGAAAACGAACAAAAAAAAAAAACAAAATGAGACAAAAAATACGTCCGAACCTCAAAAAGGTTATGGTTTAGGGTGATTACAAGAATGATAGCTATTACCGTTCCATAAGGGTTTGTCCTAGCAAAAATCCGTTTTGGAAAGGAACAACTTTTGAATGGAACAAAATTTTCGTGATGCATTATTATCTGATCTGTTATGTTCAAGTTGACACAACTAACTCGACATTTAAAAATGTGTTAATTATTACTGGCGCAGTGAAAAATAACAACTTAACAGCGCCCTTGAGGTGATTTTTCACAAAAACGACGCTATACAAATCATCCAATTATTATTATTATTAATAAACTCAAGTTTCCCTTTGGAAATTAATTAAAATTCTAATAAACAAAATCTAATTTAATAAAATAACAAAGTAATATAATCAGTTCGCCATTGCTAAATATGTTTAAGCCGAGTTCAATTATAGACCATAATACAAGTTAGTAAATTACGTAGGAAAAAAAATCCGCATTCAAAATTAATTTGGAAAAGCAAATGAAACCATAGTCAAATAAATATGAATTTTTTTAAACAATATAACTTCACAACTCTTAAGTAGGGAAATTTTACAGTGTAAAACCGATTAAAATATCTGTCAATTTACTCAAAAATTGATAAGGGAATTGGAAATAAAAATGAAGACATTTTAAGAGGTTCCTAGTAAATACATATGTATGAATAATATAAATAGATCGTCTGTAAGCGACTTCACCACTGTTTGATAATCCCTTCGGAAGGCGAAACAGCTGTCACGAGTAATAATAATTAGATAGCAGAACTTTTCTTAAAATAAATAAACTGTTTTTAAACTAAATAATAACAGTTATCATAAAAAAAATAAAAACTTTAAAGTCAAACGGAGTTCAACAAATTAAACTCGAACACATAAATAACACCATGAAGTTATATTTGTACAGCGCCCCTGAGGTGATTTCTCACAAAAGCGGCGCTATAAAAATCATCCGATTATTATTTATTATTATTATTATTAAGTTATTGCAAGATGTTAGAGATAAAATTGATGTTAGTCCGTCTGTCTGTCCTCTATTTTCTCGAAAATTAGTTGACCGGTTAGCTGAAAATAGCACAATTTGTTCTTATTCGTGCCGGGAAGGTTTATAGAGTAGTTTGAATGAAATCCAATGTGTAAAACTGTTGCTATAACGTTTTAAAATTAGTATGAAAAACATTGAACACGCCATGTTTTATTTAGGTTAGCCCATAGATATACTACTCTGGTTAGCCACAGATTACATATTCAAAAGATGAAGGTTTGTTTGGGTAGAATATTTTTAAAATGGAAAATACACGTAGGTAGTGTAGGTACCCACTTAAGAACTTAATAATTTAGATACATTTTGAAAAAAAAAAAAATTTTGGAGGGAAATAAAATTTTCAAATGAATGTTTCTTTCTTTGTTTGTTTAGAGATAGTAATAGTCGTCACAAGACATTACTTTAGCTGTTAAATCAATTATGGCACCCAAACGACAAGCAAGAATTCACAAATTCATAACTTTATTCCAAAAAAAATAAATAATCACCAGCAAGGCCGGGTACACATCACCTAGTCTAATATAAAAAAAATAACAACAAAGGAATAGTTTACTCTTGTTATTATTTTTCATCTAACCACAATGATGTACACAAATATTTGTCATTGTCTTGCGGTTTATAGTCAATGTCGTTAAACATCCCGATAAGAGAATGGAAAAAATATTGTAATGATCAAAACGAAAACGGTTGACAAGTGTAAACATTTAATATATGGTACCTACTTAACGGTATCCGTAACCGTTAAAAATGTGTGAAAGATTTTAAGTGTATATATATGATTCTGAAAATCGCAATAAAAATGTGTAATTTTAATGTTTTCATTCATAATCATTGACTTTAAAAATGATCTAAATCTCACGTGTCAAAACGGTTCGAACTGGTTACAATGTCACTATGAAGTTTGTAAAACCACTGGCCGGTAAGACAGATGTCACTGACGTTTGAATAAAATCGAAGATATTAGCGAACAAAATCGAACATGTCGTTTTGGCGGCAGATGTAAAATGGCACATTTGAAATCGTTATAGATAATTGATTCTATTAATAAAAATATAATAAAAATACTACCGTTATAGTAATTTTTTCATATTTTTTGTGGACGATGAAAAAAACAGTGAAAATATCCATCTTTTACAAAGTATTTTAAGATTTTCCATTAGTCCATTCAATCTTAAAACGCAGTCAAATACCTATAGTATTTTTGAATTTACGAGTAGATACTATGGAGGAAACAATCCTCTGCTTGCTAAGTCCTTCATTATTGCTCAAGAAAAATTTTCCTCTTATAATGATGGTGGCAGAAGGAATAAGGAACTCTAGTGAAAAATATTATGATTGTGAAAATATATATTCAAATAGATCAGCGAACGACGACTCTGCATATATAACTTTTATTATTTATAATCATTTTTGATTTGTAGGATTGAGTGGGGCTAGTTGAACCATGGGGCTTGTTGGGCCACGCAAATATCTTCGGAACCAAAAGACTTACGAAGAGTGTCGAACATGTTCTAGAAAGCTAGAAGTGGAGGGACCGCGACGACAAGCATTCACTCGCCGTAAGACGTTCATACCGTGTGCACGGGAAATTTTTTTGAATTCACGCCACAAGTAAAAACAGACGTTCGACTACTCTTTTGAAAATATATACCAAGGAACAAAGGTACTAATTCAAGGTAAGTCGATTTTAAATAGGTAATTACTTAACTATAATATTTCGATAGTAAACTTGTAGTACATTTAGTGGTATATGAGTAATCCAATGAAATATTTAATAAAACATGGGAAAACATGCAAATTCCTTACATAACGTATTTATTTCGCACTTTAACATATTAATATTACCTATTTTTTTAAACTTTCTATATGTGTTCCTACAAAAAGAAAGATGGATCGTGGTTCTGTCTCCCTTGATTAATTGATAAAAGTGGTGGAATCTGTTATAAATTCGAAACAGAGTATCCGATCTATAGCCAATCAGTATGATGTAAAACAAAACAAATTGTTGACCAAAAAGACCCTGCGACAATGGTATATACACCTCCGTGATAAGTATTACCTGCAGAACAACAAAAGAAATTAACAAATACTTGCTTCAACTATCAGACATATTTTTCGGGTTAGCACAAAGGAATGTCCATCGTCTAGCATATGATTACGCCGTCGAACACAAATTAAAAAAACCTGGTGCATAGATAACTAATAAAATGGCTGAAAAATATTGTAGTGATTTCGCCCCATCCTATGTTACTGATCGCCCGGAAGTCATATCTGAAAATACGTTACAAGTTGAATCACCAGAGATTTCCATACCATTAGCCTCAGCTGTAGACGGTATACCGACAGCAGGAAAAGAAAATGTTTCTCCCAACACCAACAGCAGCGAGGAAGAAGAGCAGCTATTTTAACCGACACTCTTGAAAAGGATTCTCTTCCCCAAGAGCAATCTAAAAGGCGAAATACAGAAAAAGATAAAGCAAAAAAGGAAGAAATTAAGCAAAAAATCCTCACTTTGCCAGACTCATCATCCGACACTTCTGAAGAATATGCTTGCCTCATGTGTGATAAGGTTTTTCAGAGAGCTTACCAGGTGAATAGTAGATTCGTTGTCACGTCTGTCTAAAGTGTGCACACGAAAAGTATATATCTAGCACTCTTCGAAAACCTAACTGTAACCTTTTTCATTATTCCTTTTTTTTCATATGAATAATCAAACTATTAGGTACCTAATTCTGTATTCTTTCATTATTTCAATAAATGTATTTTAAAGCTCATACTGTTTTATAAACCATCAGTGCGAGTGATAATAAATATTTGACACCACATTGTTCAACAAGCCCCTTCGCGTGGTTCAACTAGCCCCGTATATGGGAAAACTTATTATGTTAATTAACTGCTTTGCAAGAATTGTGGATATTTTCCAAATGACCTACAATAAGTTCAAGCACGAACAATAAGTATAAAATATTTTATGTGCCAACATGTAATCTTTTCTGACAAATTGCGTCGCTCTTGTATTGTATATGTTAATTATACGTTTGTGTGTTTTTATCGTTTTTGCAATCTATTGGTTAAATCAGTGGTTCCCAAACTTTTACGATTCGCGGCGCACTTGCTAAATCCAGATTTTCTAAAGGCTTCCCGTGTCATCTTTAAAAAGTGCCCTACGAAATAGCGGCAGCAAAACGATTTTTTGCAGGGATTATTACACAGATCAGGTAAATACTAGATATGCCCTAACACGCAAAGGGAAAATACCAAAATAAGGATCATTCTCATTTAATTTGAGTAGATGTCAGTGGATCATTAGGTAAAATAAATAAAACATCCTTTAGATCAGATAAAACTTTAGTATCACAAACAGTTAAACTAAACCAAAATGAGCTGTTTTATAATAATTCGTAGCACCCCTTAGAGGAAGGCGCACACTTTGGGAATCACCGGGTGAAATAACTGCTTTTGCTAAATACGGATCTGTCGCAAAAGTATAGAGAAAAAAAAATTCAGACAATTTATTGCCAATAAACGTACAAACACTTAATATTCTTCAAAATACGCCCCTTGGGGTCAATACACTTTTTGTAGCGTTTTTTCCAGTCTTGGAAGGCACCCTGGAAGACAGAAGATGGAACCCCCTTAAAGCACTGTGTCGAAGCGGTTTTCACCCCATCCAACGTCTCCAAATGGCGTCCCTTTAGGCTTCGCTTGATGCGGGGGAACCAAAAGAATTCCGGTGGTGCTAACTCGGGACTGTACGGCGGTTGCGGCAGTGTCGCCACGCCTTGCTTGGCGAGGAACTCCTGGACGACGAGAGCTGAGTGTGAGGGGGCATTGTCGTGATGCAAAATCCAGGTGTGGGCGATCTCCCTTCGAACGCGGCGAATCCTTTCGCGCAACCGTTTTTTTGTCATGTTGCACTTATTCGCTATTAAGCGGATACTGAGACGCCGATCAGATTTTAACACTTCCCACATTTTTATGACATTGTCATCAGTTTTGGAAGTTGACGGTCTTCCAACGCGCACATCGTCTTCAATTGATTCCCGGCCGTTTTGGAATTGTTTGTGCCACTCATAAACTCTTGCCTGTGACATGGCTTCATCTCCGAAGGCCTCCCGAATCATGGCCAAGGTCTCGATACCATTTTTTTTCAGTCGAACGCAGCAAATGTTGCATCTTGATTTCCGACGCAACGACAAAACACACTTTGCGTCGATCACTGTGCTAGCTCTACCGTTGCTCGGAGAGGACTGAGGCGTGTTTGGTAGCTGCGACTTCCCCATACCATCCCCACCACTCGGCGCATCCCGCTACCCCTTCTAGCGCAGTCAGGATTTTTTTTCTAGATACTTTTACGACAGACCCTGTAATATATTAAAAAAATAAAATTCTAAATTGTCAGGTTCGACAAACCCAAAGAATATTAGTCTGTCTTTCAGAATCTAATAAAGATAACCCTTTTATAAAAGGATTTTTTTTAAAGGTTGCCAGAGCAATAAACTTATTTCGAAGGGTACCCTTTCTTTACTTGTTGTTTTTTTTTTCTGTGGCATTGATACCATTATTTAAAAAAAATGTTTTTGGTAGAGATTTAAAATTATGGCAACCCATTTTTATTTAAATTGACATTAGGTACATTTGTATTTCCAAAACATAATAATTTTTATAAATTGAGACACATATAAGTTGACGTTGCCATTATGTTTGCCTGATCTATATTAATTTCTAGCTATACTCGATTCAGCCTAAGAACAACCCGCTATGGTTCGAAATTACGTTCGTACTGCGCATACCCCACCCTCCCGCCTTCGTCACATCATCCTGCGCACGGCTCACGTCTACGCTCCACCAATTCAGTAACTTGTAGACTGTCTAGACGAAGAAAGTGGTGGGATAAGGGGGCTGAGACATGCGCGCACAGGTCGTTCTAACATTGGATCTTGAATAGAAATATTGTTTGTTCTAAGATTATTAAAATTTTGAGTTGCAAGGTGTTTTATTATTTTTAATTTATTGTTGTAACCCTACCCACTACTCATTGGGTTCCGAAATTGAAACTTTATGTGAGAATATAAAAAAATAAAGTAAAGTAATATTTTATAACAGGTTCTCGGACTCGTTTCTTCCCAGGTCAATAAGCCATTTGGTAATATTTTTGCCAAAGGATGATATGTCGCCGTTTTTAACCTCAAGAAAGATTTTATTGAAGATTTTTGGTCTAATATGAGTGTGTGTTTTTTAATACATTGTGGTAGCACTCATTGGGATTGTCTAATCATTTCTGCTACGGTTTCTGGTTTGATATGTGTGTTTACTGGAATATATTCTATATTTTTGTATACATTTGTCATTGATATAATGTCATACTCATGGTGTCCGCAATAAAACCATCTTCACCACGGCGCTAAATCCCACTATGGAATTTGGGTTTCCCCACCATATAAAGTTCGGTAAATATACATATAAGCACGTATTTTATTTGTTAGTTACTTTTTTTTTAATATTTAAAAAAAAAACCCAAACTAAGAAACTAAAATCAAATTTTTTATATAATACAATAATAGACATAAAACAGTTTTTTAGTTTGGGTTTAAAAAAAAAACTAACTTAAAAGCCATGCAACAACTTGAAACTTTACCAAGTTTTAATTGAATTAAAATGCGTGATTTTGCTTCTCCTGTGACTGAAATAGTTGTTCCTCATTGTAATTAAACTAATAAAAAGTATTTTCCATCAACTTTGTACGTATTGAGAAATACGTGCTTATATGCATATTTAATATGGTAAAAGTTCCTTATCGGGTCCGGTTCCTCAGACCTTCCCATTCTGCTCACATCCTCTTCCACGTCAAACCCCCTCTTCCTTGGTCTGCGTCTGGGTTTCCCATTCTGGGGTCATGATTTTCAATGAGCTGTTGTCTAGTATTCCCTCTACATGACCAGCCCATCGCAGTTTTTAGAACCGAAATTTTTTTACGATGGTTTTTATGCTCCAGATTTTATAGTTCTCATTAGTTGAGTGGTTTCTGCGGGATTTGTTCAAGATGTGTTCAGAGAATATAAATATATATATATATATATGTCGTATTGCAAAATTTTTGTGTACAGTGCCAGGGAATATTTCTCCTTCTTCCTGTTTCAACTGTGTTTAGAGGTGCATACATGTGGAGATAATCTTCTCTACCCAGTGAGCGGGCTGCCTATTGCTACTGTACTGCTTTTATTTATTTTTATTTCAAAGAATTGTAAAGTATGTTTTATGTGCAAGCGGCACTTGCTGATGGCAATCTTATATTTAAGCGTATTATATGGAATTTGGGCGGAGACGAAGGGGGTCGGTGCTGGGCGCCAGCGGCCGAGGTTAGAGATGGAGGGAGAATATAAATAGTTAACAAATAAAAAAGAAAACAGTAATTTCTTAACATTTTTATTAAACGTTTAATTGTGACATTCAAATAAACGCGACGTCTACTACCATTTAACATTCATCAATCAACATGTCCCACGTAAAGTACCTACCTACTCCTGCAGACCTGTAACTTTGTGGGAGGGAATTGTGAAGCAATTTTTTTCATAGTGTTGCCATCAATTTTACAGTAAAATCGATTATTTTATAATAAATGCTGTCTGACATTTAAAAGTACACAAAGTACACAAGACACAAATTGAGAGCGCTGCGATTGTTTAAAAGGTTTTAAATAGCAACACCAAAGTTTAAAAAAACACAATGATCCAAGTCCATTTTATTGTGATTCTACATCATATAATTTTTTAAAAAATTGTTTAACGCTTTACAAGGAAGATAATTGAATGGCGATTTTTTTTTAATTTTCCGAAATATGACGTATCGTAATAATTACGTTTATATTAGATAAATATGATAAAACATTATATGATTATTTGGGTTGTTTCCTTTAAACGAAAAAAAAAAAACATTTGAATGTGAAGAAAACATTTCAAAGACAAAGTCAGTAGTTTTGTGTTGCCATATTAATTACATTTTGTAGTTCCAAAATAATAAATATCTACAAGTAAACGCCAAGCAGCACAGTTTTTTTTAAGTAATTTATGACACAACTACAAAAAACATCGAAGTTTTCTCCAAAGAAACAGATTTGAATACGCAGTACTTCACGTGAGGCCTGTCGAAATAGCATTGACTATATAACAAAAACAGTACAATAAAATTTATTATCTTTAGATGGGTACCTGATACTAAAATGTATTAAAAGTTTTTTCTAGAAGTAGATGGTACATTATTCAAATAACAGGTCGCTATATAAATAAGTATTTATTACAATAGTAAGTTGTACACAAATAGGGAAAAGTTCTATGAAAATAATTCAATATTTTCTAATATTATTACGTTAAATAAATATTCTCAAGTAGGTACACACTTTAAAATAAATACTTATGTTTAAAAATCTAATTGATAAGTGTACTTATGTATAATATTGGGTACATATAAGAAAATAGGGGAATATTAAAATTATCAGGAATATCAACTTAAATACATTAATTAAGCTATAATTTTTCATCGTGAAATATTATAATCTTACATAAAGAAATTATTAAAATATTTTGCACTTTTGCATTTATTAATTCAATTGCATTTTCTTTGGTAAAAACTGAATATATTTAAATTGATTTTAAAAAACTGTAAAATATTTATTTACTGTAAGTTAATTTAATCCCTGTAAGTATATAGATCAAAATATAATTAATATTTTAAAGAAAATGCTGTAGACATCTTGACAAAACAGAAATTGTAAAAAAAATCTGTTCATTAGATCTGAAGAGCTATTATGGTTATTTTTAAGGAAAATTCCTTCCTTATGCCTTTCCTTAGGCTTACAGACTTGTTTATCTGCGGTTCCGGTTCTCTCGGATCACATTTGTTATTCAGCAAACGTCATTCTTTAAAAATATCGATATTTACATAGTTTTAACAACAACAAAAACTTAACGTTACGTAAGTATTGACATTAAACATTACTAGTAAATCATTTGTCGCACAATAATTCCATTAAATTAACCGAATTAACGATTTTTTTATATGAATACCGCACAAGTGGGGGAATGTTGTGAGGCTGAAGGCATTGGGGAGGGGAAGGAGAAGGGGAAGAGGAAGGTGGGGAGATACCTGGCTATCAGATCTGGTCACCAAACACGGCTAAAAGCCATTTCAAGCAACGTTTTAATTCTGAATGGTGGTCTTTCACCTGAGAGTATTTTCCACTCTGGAACGTGCGCAAATATGCTATATATTATTTTTAAATTAATTAATTGTGAAACAGCACAAATTAATTAAATAAAATTTACTTGTGCACGCCGGGATTTGAGTCCGCGACCTTCGGATTCGTAGTCGAGAGCCTTACCCCTCGACCATGGAGGCCGTCAGAATTTGCAATATTTGTAAAATACCTATGCCAAAAGCCCAAAATGTCAGATAAGAGCGATTTAAAATCAAAAAATTATAATAAACTACACGTGTAAAGTAAGCAATAATAAACTACACGTTTGATGCACGTTTCTTTTTGAATAATGCTGTGATAATTAAACCGCAAACTCCTTAAAATTGTATTGTGATTGAGATGTAAACGGAATCGCAGTTAAGTAAAATGTCTTTAAACAGACCTTTATTTAATAGTAAGGAAAAGGATAACGAATTTTCATTAAAAATAATCCGAATAGGCCACCTGAAATTATTTTTAAAGAAGATTTTATGTCCGAATCGAACCAAAAATGAAATAGAATAATAAATAAGGTATAATTAAAGTACTCCGTACATATCAATAAAAATTATTTTCTAATAATTACAATTAACTAGAATATTTTATTTTAACTCTATGGTATGTATCTTTGATTGCTTTTTTTATACTTTGTATGTTTGAAACCATATACAATAATGGAGGGCGAAGCGGCTCGGTTTAGTGAGCCGGATCACTAAATCAGCTCTTTTTATAGTGTATCGGTTCGATGATCCGGCTCGATTGAACGACGGTTCGCGTCCCCCCGCACCATGCCTTGTCAATCGCTCGTCGTCCTTAAGACGCATATATGATACTTTTTTCGTCCAGTTTTCATGTGGATTGTCTTTACAGAGAGCTGATTTAGTGATCCGGCTCACTGAACCGAGCCGCTTCACCCACCACTAATATACAATGGCTTTGTTTGTTGCACACATCGGGTAAAATACATGTTTCGTACATACACAATGTAAATGCCTTATTTCTAGAGCGTAATATAATAATAATTTATTATCACTGGTCTTCAATACCCCTGATAAACAGAATGAGCCACTTGCACGGTTTTTTAATTGGCTTAAATAAAATCATGTGAACAGATTTTTCAATTGATAATACGAAATGCTACACAAAAAACAACGTTTAAAAATAAATAAATTATATGAATAGATGCGTGTTTTTAGGTTGAGATGTCATCATACAAGGCGTAACAGCAAGTACCATACAAATTTTAACCGGGTAATTCCTGAGCTTATTTAGATTTTAAAAACTTGATTTAAATAAAAAAAAATATGTGTTTACCACACAGATTCAAAACTGTTCCCAACAATATGGAGGCAGTGAGACTATGGCATCCCCAACATGGGCAGAAGAAGATTGGGAAATACCTGGTTATTCAGTTCTGGTCACCAAACACGGCTTAAGCCATTTCAAGCAACCTTTCGATTCTGAATGGTGATCTTTCACCAGGGCGATACTGATAGTATCTACCACTCTGGAACGTGTCGCAAATATACTTTAAATTAATAAATTGAGAATCAAATAAAATTTACTAGAGTAACTATCCACCCACCCCTCCCGACCCGAACTGTCCAACACCTACCGTTTTTCTTAATGTTTTTAGTTGAAAAAAAAATAAGAAAAAAATCGTCGTTGACCAACATGCAGTCAATTTTTTTTATTTCAAACAAGCTCAGGAATCACTGCTTGACCGCCCTACCCATACGAACGTACATGATACGGCCGTTATATTATCGCCCGAATGCAACAAGCCGTATCCCGTACGTTCAGGTACAAAAAAGCTATACCCGAAACCCACAAAACATTCGTATACATCAAGTTTGTTCCTGTGTCATCTCGTTTAGTATTTCGAGGTCAGCCGAAGCTAACGGATGTGTTCGGGTATTTTCGTATCTCCAATACAAGTTACGTCACTAGTCACACGTATTGTTATTGCGAAATCTAATGAAAAAAATCCGATGTTTTTTTACCCACTTTTTGAATAATAACCCAAAGGGCGGGCGGTTAGAAATTGAAGCTTTCTGCATTACATAATTTTTATGCTTCAATATTTTCGCTTTTTGCGAAATTTTGGGGAATCTGTTATTGCTTTGGTAAGAGTTAAATTGTTTGGAATGATGATGGATTGTGTCAAAAACGTTGATTATTCTGTGGATCATCAGTGTTCCCCTCTGTGATAGCAGTAACTTACAATAGTGTTGATTTTATTGTTGCAATCTGAATTGTCAGTGTGGCAGATAAATCAAATATTATTATTTTAGTTAACCGATAAAATCATCAGCGAAAAAGATGGAATTGCTAAGCGCCCGTGAGGTGATATTCTTTACTAAACGACGCTATAAAATTTGTCCAATTACAATACAAAATAAAAACATTGATTTATTAATCGATGTTCCTCGCCACAGTAATAATTGTTGAGTCATATTGTTTCTAAGGTTCATAAAATATTATTCATATTTTGTATGGAATCTGACAGAAGAATGAACGGAGCATAACTCAGTGATTCAAAACCCGCAGTCCCCGAAACTTTTTGTGAGGCCTATTTGTCTAAATAAATAAAGATTAAAAAAAAAAGTATTAATTTATTATTTTGACCTTGGGCCTAGATTTTTTGCGTGCCCTGTAAATATTGATATTTTAATAGGTTCCTTTTTATAGGGGTACACGACCATATCTTGTTTCATAAAACGTAGAAGTAACGGATGTGAGTTTTGGCATTTCTCATTTGAATGCAATTGTTCGAATTTCTGTGTCCTAAGATCGAATTTGTTAACGAGTTCCATTCTGTTACACAAACATATGGAAGGGTATCGCGACAAACTAATCTGTTTTCAATATTTTGATTCAGTCGCCCAAAATTACGTGGATTAATTTTTTTTTTTAGTTATGTGAATCCCGCATAAGATGTTCCAACTGCTCCCAACCATCTGGAGTCAGTGAGACTATGGAATCCCGAATTGGGGTAGGTTGTGAAGCTGAAGACAGTGGTGAGGGGAAAGAGATGAGAACGAGGAAGCTGGGGAAGTACCTGGCTATTCAGATCTGGTTGCCAAACACGGCAAAAACCATTTCAAGCACACGTTTCAATTTTTAAAAGGTGGTTTTCACCATGGCGATACTGAGAGTATCTTCCACTCTGGAACGTGCCCAAATATACTATATGTTATTTTTAAATAATTAATTGTGAAACAACACAAATTAATTAATAAAATTTACTTGCGCACGTTCGGATTTCAACACGAGACCTCAGGATTCTTAGTTCAAATTCTTTAAGATTTCAGATTAATAAAAATCGACAGCTTTTATTGGTTTGACCTTAGAGATGGAATTTTTTTTTGCCTGAGGCGCTATTTTTAACCGATTTTGATCTATTATTGCTTTATTAAATGGTTACCGTTTTGTTTTATAACATAAAGGGTCCTTCCACATGAATGGTTTCCCCAAGTTGAAGGTGCTACCACCTGCGGACGGCGAACCGATCTCAAATTGATAAATTGGCATTCCGGATAAAAAGGTTGTGCATCACTTGCATCAATCATTTTACCCGCACCGTTCATATTATAGATACAAAAAATAATTTCAATGTATGGTTCAATAACTTTGGCCTGTCACTAATTTGTACTTGAATTATTAGTGATGGAATATTTCTGAGATAGATAAATTCGAGTTTCATTAATAGTCGCGTGTTCTTGGATCTCTAGTAGTGATCACTCATAGTTTATACTCAAGGTTAAACAAAACATGATACGCGCTCATAGATGGCGCATAATGCTTTTAAATATTGAGATGAATTGTCTGTTGGTGGAATTGAATGAATTGTAACAGTAAGTTTAAAGCTCTTCATGGAACTACTGTATATGTTAGTTTTGAAATAAAATATTGTATTTTTATAAGTTTCTTGAATGAATTGAGCTTTAAATCTACAGTAACAATTTATTATTATGACTGTGTACACGCGCCAACAAACAATTTATTTCAATATTTAAAAGCAGTACGTGTTAAAAGTGTGTGTGTGTTTTTTTTAAATATTTGATTAGCGCCATCTGTGAGCGCGTATCACGTTTCGTTTCGCCTTAATAATTTAATTCTCTGATAAAACTTCTTATCGTCAGTGTGATCAGTATTTGACTAACTCTTTTTTTTCTAAGAGTAATTGACAATACTTGAAATTCTCAGATAATCAAATCATTGGCCTGTCTGGGGCCTAAGAGTTGATAAACTTAAAGGAATCCGAGTGTGGATTGGCTTTCAGTATATTGATACAATGAATGTAGGAGCGGCAGCCATCTTGTCGAATTTGCACGAGGCCAAGTTTGGCAAGATGGCCACCAACTTTATTTAAAGCTCTTTCAACTAACCATGTAATTTTACCCTACCGTTTATACAAATCACTTCAATTTTTACCACGTTGTATTTCCATTTCTTATTTTATATTACAGTTCCCCCGTGTAACCTCAATAGAGTTGTTTTCTAGAGGGCATAAATACGCGACAAAAAGGTAAAAGGTTCAAGAGGTCAATGCATAAAATAAGGATGTATAAACAAGGGTCAGAGTAGCCACACAATCGGCTGACTAATACATTTGTTTGGGTTCATGTTCAAATGGACCCAATTTGAGGTACAATGCATATTATTAAGTTGGTTTCCTGTGGATCTAGCAGACTTATATTCAAATGCATGTTTTGAAACGTTTCTTTTAGATTTGGCGATTTGTGTGTCCTGATACTTGTTAACTTCAGTTCTTTATTATTTCGTTACACGTTTCTTGTGAATTTGGCATAAAATACAATGCATTTATTGTTTCGCATCTACATTACGACATATTATCTTTGGTTGTATACAGGGTGCATCGGAACGTACCCGATAGACAAGTACCGATTCCAGAGCATATCTGGAGCAAAAAATGTAAACGTTATTTTGCTGTCAGATGACATTTAAAATATATATATTAAAAAAAATGTCACAAATCGCCACGGTAGTTTAGTGCATCAAGTGATACGTGCTCCGTCTCGTTACAGAAGCACCGTACGTACAGACGGTGATGAGTAACAGTGTGATCAGTGGTGACGAGTGATAGATTTTTTCAATTCAAAATATATGTCATCGGGCAGCAAAATGACATCTACATTTTTTAATTCAAATAAGCTCAGGAATCGCCGGGTACGTCTAGATACACCCTATATATGGAAAATTTTCCAATATATTTTAGGTTTCTATCAGATTCGGCATGTTATATAATCCAAAACATTTTACCGATATTCTTACACCCACCTGTAATTCGATACATGTTAGAATGTGTACGATAATGATAAACAACCTTTCATATCAGTTTTCTCGTAGAAATTAATACCGAAAATAATCCAATTTACCAATCTCTGGTTTCTTTCATAACAGGCACACAATGCAATACATTAAGGTTGGAAATAGCGTCACGCGTACGTCAGTCGCGTACGGTAATATGTATGCAAATGAATGGAGAGCTATAGTGCAATGCTGAGGATCATAGGTTCAGCTCGTCAGCGCTACGCCGTCGGTCGACCGATGCGCGTACTATTTGTATGAAAAATTCAGTGAGATGTTGATTACGTGAACTGATGGGCGTGCGTGTGTATTGTCTTATGAAATGAACATTGAAATAGAGCGGGTTATTACTAAGGTCCACCTTCGCCCTCCTCTTTGCGACTTTTATCTCCTATAGCTAATATGTATTTCAAAAAAATAACTTTGTTAACACTTGAAGACGACTCGGGCGACGTAGACTGACTGGCAGCGACCGATGTTCGCCTGGCACTATTTCCAGCCTAAAAGTTTCTGTTAGGTTCAATGGACCCGACACATGTTAGGTTGTATGATAAGACAAATAACTTAACACACGTTATATTTCTTACGGGTTCTGAACAAAATCCAATGCATTTAACACTCGTCTTAGAAGTCAAGTTGCGTATTTTGCAAATAATCGAATGCACGTTCGGTTTCTTGACCGGCAAAAAATTCAATGCATTTATTGTTTCCGTGAAAAAATACGTAGAATATCTGGCACAAAATC
Source organism: Halesus radiatus (assembly GCA_022606495.2). NCBI lineage: Eukaryota > Metazoa > Arthropoda > Insecta > Trichoptera > Limnephilidae > Halesus > Halesus radiatus. Next base: position 13,387 of record JAHDVE020002455.1, on the reverse strand, counting down.
CAATACAATCAAGCGTCTTGTGTTGCTTTGATTCGGCACATCATCCAATGCATATCAGGTAAGGTTAGGTTAGGTTCGGCATATCTTAGCAGCGCATCCAACCTGTAGATCCTGCCGGAGGAGTTTATACAGTGATACAATTCAAGCTTCTTTTATTGTGTAGATTCAACAGATAATCAAATACATCCCAGATGAGGTTATGTTAGGTTAGGCGTCCCTTAGAAGCGCGTTCAATCTGTAGATCCTGCCGGCGGAGTTGCTCCCAGGGGAAGCGGCGCATATTCAGCAGTCGTCGTCGTTTATCTGCATCATGTCGCCGCGGCAGTTGTGCGGTGCGGGCGAGGAGGGCGTGCGAGCCAGCAGCGGGGCCCCCTGCATGGAGATGGCGAGAGGAAGAGCGGAGATGTTGGCGGCGCTGCGGCCCGCGTTGCCGGAGCGGTAGCGAGCCGCACGGCCCGATCTGCAAAATAAATCAGGAAAATGAATACATAAATTTAATAAAACATTACTGTTGTAATAAATATTTTATTTTCTTTATAAACAATTAGGACAGTGGGAAATTTTAAATTCAAAACAAATCCCAATAGCCTGATCACAAAAGGAGTAAAATCATATGTAGGTTATCTAAAAATTTATTTTTAAAATATTCGATTTCTATATTAAGAATATATTTCACAGAAAATCCATTAAAATGTACAGAAAAACCAATTCGTACAACTTAGGCCGCTAGAGGGCGATGGTGTGTAGTGCCATCAAATATCAAGAGCTGGAGGTATTGTCATTTAATAGTATTTGAACTAATGAAACCCTTTCAATGAACAAACCTGTGGCATCGGCAAAGCAACAGCCTGATGAAGGCGGCCCGGAAGGTTCGATTGAAGACCGTGTAGATGATGGGGTTGATTGTGGAAGAGACGTAGCCCAACCACAGACAGATGTCCACCACGTGTTCTGTAAATAGAATAAGGTTATTTGTTTATTTTAATTTTGTTTATTGTTCATTAGGAACATTTAACAGAGTAATAACAAATATTACATATTGATAGAAGCAAAATAAATGTTATGTCATTAATACATTTACAAAATAAATGTAAGGTCATTCATCCATTTACAAAATAAATGTAAGGTCATTAATCTATTTACAAAATAAATGTAGGGTCATTAATCCATTTACAAAATAAATGTAGGGTCATTAATCCATTTACAAAATAAATGTAAGGTCATTAATCCATTTACAAAATAAATGTAAGGTCATTAATCCATTTACAAAATAAATGTAAGGTCATTAATCCATTTACAAAATAAATGTTAGGTCATTAATCCATTTACAAAATAAATTTAAGGTCATTAATCCATTTACAAAATAAATGTAAGGTCATTAATCCATTTACAAAATAAATGTAAGGTCATTAATCCATTTACAAAATAAATGTAAGGTCATTAATCCATTTACAAAATGCTCTCATAATGCGTTGAGTATTACATATAAAATAATTATATTGCTCTATAAAGTAAACATGTTCGTTATACAGACGACACATGCGGGAAGAGGGTTGAAAAATGAAATATTTCTCTTGAATATTTTTAATCTAAATGTTTCATATTTGCTTTGAAATCTGGTTCTTAAATTAAGATTTATTTTAGAAATTAGTTCTGAATCAATTATATTGTTTAATACTTTGCGTATTCGCAACAAGTCTGTCACTTTACCCCCGTTAGTTAGACTACTAAGATTAAAGTAATGTAATCTTTCATTGCAGGTCTTCAGAGTTTTGCTTGTTCCCGTTTTATAGGACATTGTCTTAGCGAAGGCTCTTTGAACAGATTCAACAAAGTTTTGGTAGATTGCATAATGAGGGCACCAAATTGAGGAATCATATTCTAGTAGGTATGCTACGAACCAGGGTTACGCATAATAATGAATGAATTATAAATTACTTTGTATTCACCACTTTATTAATATATAAAAAAACAATGTTTCGAAAGCGATGCTTTCCTCATTTGAAATATACAGAATAGTAAACAATAATAATGTAAGAATAGACAAATTATAAACATAAACAAAAATTGATTAAAGTAGGTAATAATTAAACAAAAAAGTTAATAAAAAATTGAATAACAAATTTATATTTGAAATTAAAAAAGGAATTATTTTATTATCTGTTTTATTTTTTTATTTTATTTTTATTTTATTATTTTTTTTTTGTTTAAACATTTTAAAATTACACGCAAATGCGTGTAATTTTTTTAAACCTTTATTTCTAAGAATTGAAACGTTGCTTGAAATAGCTTTTAGCCGTGTTTGGTGACCAGATTTGAATAGCCAAGTATTTCCCACTTTCCTCTCCCCTTCTCCTTCCCCTCCCCAATACCTTCAGCCTCACAACATTCCCCAATTGGGGATGCCATAGTCTCACTGGCTCCAGACGGTTGGGAGCAGTTGGGACTCTTGTGCGGTATTCATATAAAAAAATATATAAAAAGATTGATTGGTTTCTAAAATATGATTGGCAAATTCAGAATTTTAGTTTTAAATTATTACATGTAATAATTTAAAGATCTTAGATTTATAAACGGTTTCGTAATTATTTTTCACGTACTGTACAACAATTTCAACTGCTGATCTATGGATTTCCCACCCGGGAAAGGTTTTAAGGTTGGTATTGGGGCATAGGACGAAGAAAGGTAAAATTAAGGTTTGTTTACCAGCTTATTCAGTATAGTCTCCAGGAAAGATATTATTTGTATTAGAAATAAGGAAATATTATTTTCTTGATGATTTATTGCTTTCGATTATGTTTTTGTTTTAATTTTTTTTTAAATATATTTTTATAGAAATATTTAAGAGTAAGATTCCTGATAAATATTTATGTTTTAAGCTTGTTAAATATGTTTTTTATGTTTTTATTTTCTAAATTGTTTTTTTTTTATAATGTTTTATTTGACATATTTTGTAACCTTGTCTGTAAATTTTAAGTTTTAAATAACAAGCTCCCGTTAGACAAACTACAAAAAAAGTAGTTTATCGGGACTTTTTGAATTGTATTTTTTCTCTTGTAAAATTAAATATTAAAAAAAGTATATTTACCAGGAACATCGCACGACGGACACGCCGCGAAGAAGATGTTTAACAGGAAGAAGGGAGCCCAGCAGAATACGAACGTAAAGAACACCAGCCCCAGCACCTTTGTGGCCTTCTGTTCCGTCATCACGGCGTTGGCAGACATGGTGCGGCGCTTGCCGCGGTTACCCAGAAATCTGCACACAAAAATTTGGATTAGAAAGGAAAGTAAATAAGCAGTGATTTCTAACCGATATACATTTCGTGGCTGAAGGGGATCCACTTCGTAAAATCTGAACGAAATCACGCACTCCTTATGCAGGTGTCGAACAGGTTGAAATTCCCGGTTGATATACCCGAAATGTGTTTTATTTTATTTAAAAAAAAACTTTATTTGCCACAATGACGATATTCGAAATAGGGTTCGTAAGTAGGAGATTTTGCATTTTAAACATTTTTGTAGGTCTGATACTTTTTTTTTTCTAGACTTACAGAAGGACTTATTAAACTAAAGGATAAGTTTGCTAAGGTGTGTTCTACTTGCTTGTTCTATCTGTGATATTTCTAGGTCATCAAATTTTCAAACCAAAAACATATTATTTTATTAAGTAAATGAAACACATTGTTATAAACCACGAATATATTTTATTTTCACAATTTTCACAATAACAGTTATTATATTTACCTTGATGAAGCTTGAGTTAAGCGAAACCGGTTGGTGAAAATAAAATAAATTCGTGGTGTATAACAACGTGTGTCATTTACTTAATACAATGTCAAACCACAAAGTGATTGCTTCTTATGAAAACATATTGTTTTACATTACTTCGCATTACAACGCCTTAAGGGGAACGGCTGCGGTGCCTGTTTCATACAAAACTGAATTGTGAATTCTGAACATGAATGATCTATTTTTTTAATTAAAGGTTTAGTAAATATCTAGTACGGATGAGAACTATTTTATTTATTTTTGCTTAAGATGCCACAAAGTTACCAATCGTTTGAAGAAAATGAAAAAAATAGATCATTCAGTATGGATGGGTATTTTGCCCTCCAATACAAAATTCAGTTTCTTATGAAACAGGCACCGCAGCCGTTCCCCTTAACACCTCGACTCCGGTGATGGGTCTGATTTGACCCAGTGTTTTTTAAATAAAAGATTTTGCCGCAAATATTTCGTTTAGGCTAATTTCCTCTTGTCTATTCTTTTATCAAATATTTACCCACATCTCGACTCAAAAATGATTAAAATCGGACACGTTTTAAATAAGTTATTAGAATAATTGTCTATAAAACACGCAAAATCTCCATCTCGTCTCAGTTGAATTTGAGCAGCTGACGAAACAGTATATCTCTCGCTCTATCTTTCCGTCTTTGTCTCTCTCAGTCCTTAACACGCAGATGTTGTGAACCATTCGGGCACATTTCTAGTATTGTGATTATATTTTTATAACTTTGTTTTAATTTTTTTTTTATTTCGTACCGTACTAACGCAATGGCAAGGCAAAATTATTTAGCTGATAATGAGATTGAAAAGCTTCTTAACAGTGAGATCAGTGATGATGGCGACTTGGAATTCGAATCATTGAATCCAGAATTTGAAAGTGATCCGGAAGACATATTACTAGAAGAAATATCTGAAAGTGAAAATGGAAGTGATAATGCAGTTAGTGTAGGAAATCTGAGTGAATCCGTTGCAAATGGACTTGTCAAATTCCGGATTCCTTTAATTTTTAATGAAAATTGTTCATTTAAATTTGTTTTGTTGAAAAATAAAAGTTTTTGTATTTTTAACTAAAATGTATGTCATTCAATGGTTTTAATTGTGACAAATTAATGTGTCAGTAAATTAAATACTCAAATAAGAACGCCATTATATAATATTTTCTAATATTTGCATAAGCAATCATCATATAATATGGCTATAAATTTAATTTATTTTATTTTTACACATCTTTCTATTAGAGGTACAGCAACAAGGAAGAATTAAATAAGTGATTTTATTTCTGGTATTTTAAATAATACATGATATACTTGTAAATGCACACCGTCGATTTCCCGAAAATGTTAATAAATATACAATCAAAAATAATAAAAAATGTTCGCTTCCACTGACTTCCTGGGACGAGTCCTTTACCCCCTCCCGCACTGCTCTCCTCATTCCGCTGACCGTCGGCAGCGGTTGTCTCCAGACGCTACCGATTTAGTTGTTTTGCTCTCACGCGCTATGCCCGCGCTGCTGCATATCGAAGAACCGCAACATTTACGGAATACTAATTTCTAAAATATCTATCTTTATACAAGAAACACAAGGGATATGTTATGAGTTTATGAGGAATTACATAATATCATATAAAAGTAAGGATATGAACGAAAAATGCATAAAAAAGCCTTTTATTTTCATCATTTCAGCCGGGTCAATCTGGACCCACCATCGCCGAATGTGTTTTATTTTGAACCTCCGGGTATTACGTGTTAAGGGTGTACGAAACGTAATACGCACTCATAGTAGGCGCTAATTTAATTAAAAAAAAACTTTAATCACGTGATGTTTCGAATATGAAATGGAAAGAATTGTTATTGTAAGTTAAAAGCTCAAGTACCTCAAAAACTTGTAAAAATACTATATATTATTATAACACTAATAATATACACAGTATTTTTTATAAGTTTCTTGAAGGATTCGAGCTTTAAGTTTACACTGTACAATGCATATCCCTATATATGGTACATGCATTGATATCATTTCCCATTATTTCCCTATAGTAACGTATTACTAAGGCAGTTTTGTTTCAACACCACTAACCGCTTAAGGTAAGGCAATTCATTCCATCAAATCATTCATCAGTTTAATTGGTTAATACGTGCTAATTACGATTCTAGCGATGTTATCCAGCGGCCACGTGGCATCGCACTTGTGGTACCTTCGCCGTTGGGTAATGCGCAATGCGAATATTGCTTACTTGAGGTTGATGTTGCTGGGCGCCACCAGGGGCAGCCTGAGGCTCCTGAGGCGCGTGGTCCTCGCGTCCCTGGCGATGTTGTCCGGCGTCTGCGTGGCCTGGTCCTTTTGGCACTGCTGGCGCCGGTGGCCGCCCTCGCCGCCGCCCGCGGAGCCGTTGCCGCACCCGCCCCCGCTCATGGACTGCTGCGACATGCTGTTGCGCATGGCGGCACATCTATATGAAATACAGAAATTTAATTATTTAAACTAACAAACAATGTAAATTATTATATACTGTACACAACGAAATCATGAGAAATTCTTTGGCACAATTACAGAGCATATAATACATAGAGATGCCCTAATACGCAAAAGGAAGAAACCGAAATATGCGTGCCGCCTGTTTAAGTAAAATAGCAAGTAAGTAAAAGGTTCGGCTTCTTTACAAAAACCGAACGTGCTGTTAGATTATTTAGCTTGACCCCTTTTGTAACTGTTTTGTAATTTGCTTACCGCAATCAAAACTAAACCAGGCTGGTGTCAAAATGGGTTTTAAGTGATTTTCACATCCAGCATCGAAATGGTACGTTAGGGGAAGTCTATTAATTCTAACGTCAGTGGACACAATGAATGAGTAAGATTCAGAAATAATGTACCCACGTTATCCAATTTCTAAGGATATTTGATTGGAAACAATCGACATTCATGAATCTTCTGTCCTCTTCGTTTCCATGCAAAACGCGTTAACTATTTTCTTTTCTGTGTCTTTTCGGTTTTTGTTTCATTTTGAGAGTTGTTAATATTATCATAAATGATTAAAAATATATTACAATGAGGTTTATAAGCTTCAATAAATTATTCCAAAATTGAATATCTCATTTGTGCTTACTCAGTGCATAAATATTGATAATATTGTATTGGATTTTGATAAAAAAAAGTGAATACTATTCAAGAAAAACAGTATTTTTTTGAGATAAGGCAATGTCCGGAATGAATTGATAAACTACCTGTTTGTAATTTTTTATTGTTTAATTATTTTATTGAAGTTTAAAAACCTCATATTAAATATTATCTACTCATCATCAAGATAGCTGCCAATAATATGGAATTAAGAAATAGAGGATGATATTGACAAAGTCTTGAATTTGAATTATGATATCGATGAAGATGGCATAAATTGAACTGGTCTCATTAACTAAGTTGGTTAAGCGGTTGCCTCGATAGGCAGGGGTCCTGGGTTCGAGTCCTAGATGCGACTGATATCTTTTTATTTTCTGTTGTTTTTTTCGGTTTCATGTTTCATTTAGGTTATGTTAATATTATTTTCTTCAATGATTAAATACTTTTTTTGTAGTTTGTCTAACGGAAGATTGTTATTCAAAACTTTATCAAAAATTTATAGTTAAGGTTTCAAATCATATATGTATATATTTATATGAAATACAAACACATATAACAAACTTAAAGAATAAATATTTGTCAAGAATATTACTCAAAAATATTTTAACAAAAATATTTAAAAAAAAAATAGAACTGCGTTTTGTAATTAATTGTTTCTGTTTTTGTATATATATATTAATGTCAAATAATAATAAGATATTAAGAAACGTTACGTGTTTCATCAGTTTTTCTCTTTGAGTCGAAAAAAGTGAGGAAGGTTGCAGGTTGTGATAAAAAATGTGAATAATTCATTGGCAATAAGTACAATTTAACATTTAACTTTAGCTTTGATTTAATTCATAACCTTCAGTGAATCGATGTAAAACCTTGATGTTTCATTTGCGCGCGTCTGTTGCACAATAAATCCATAATGTACCAAAATACAATTAGGGTATCAGCATTTGATTCGGCGTTCAAATGCGCCTACTTATAGGCAATCTTCGTAGCACCGTAAGGAAGAATAATTATTCACGAAATCAAAGAGTTGTTGGAGGTCATAGTGCTGAGGTTATTCGGTCAGTCGACGGCATCAGGAGTGAATTGACGGCCCCCATTGGTCGAGGGGAAAGGCTCTCGACTACGAATCCGAAGGTCGCGGGTTCAAATCCCGGCGTGCCCAAGTAATTTTTATTTACTTAATTTGTGTTGTTTGACAATTAATTCATTTAAAAATAATATATAATATATTTGCGCACGTTCCAGAGTAGAAGATACTCTCAGTATCGCCCTGGTGAAAGACCACCATTCAGAATTGAAACGTTGCTTGAAATGGCTTTTAGCCGTATTTGGTGACCAGGTCTGAATAGCCAGGTATTCCCCACCTTCCTCTTCCCCTTCTCCATCCCCTCCCCAATATCTTCAGCCTCACAACATTCCCCAATTGGGAATGCCATAGTCTCACTGGCTCCAGACGGTTGGGAGCAGTTGGGTCTCTTATGAGGTATTCATATAAAAAATTAAAAAAAAATTGGCTCAATACAGATGTACCATAGCGAAACTTATGAAGTGAACATTCTTCTACTATGTTTTCTGTTATCTGAATATGTCCACATTCACAAAGTTCGGAATCTTTTAGGCCCCATTTATGCATCATATACGCACAACGGCTGTGACTGCACCGGGTGCGGTTTAATGAGGTCCACGTCCTCCGAGGGAGAGAGAACCCTGGCAATTTAATAGTAGGGTCTACAACATGTTGTTAGTTTTTCACGGTCGTGGTCTGCCACTGAGTTCTCTTCAGAGGAGTATTGTGATAGAAGAAGTCCTTCGCCTTCATTCCAAAAAGGTTTCCTAAACGTCAGGCGGCTGGCCGGGAGATTTGCAAGGTCATCTTGAAGTGGAATGTTACTATTCACGGCCTTTTTGTATTCGCTGAGGGTTGATGTCTCTCGTCTTACAGTGTGTTACATAACGCAAATATCCCATAAATACTAGCCGCTCGTTAGATTAGCACCCCTAGCGACAAAATAAACACCACTCGCACTCGAGTTCCGGTTCCCCCACGCTCGCTGGACTCCACCATTCTCTCCGTGGACTTGGCCTTGACAACATCCTCCCCGAGGTGCACCATTCACCGTGGACCTGACCATGGATTACTACCCGGACACACGATAGACGTTCGACTTCACCATGTCCGAGCCACATTATCCCCAACCGTGAGCTGTATCTTGCTTATTCCCCTTTCTTTGTGTTGTAATTCTATTTCAAGTCACATTTAAGTATGCACGTTCGAAGAGAACTTTCCAGAGAGAATCAGAGAGATTACCCGTAACATTATTTGTAATATTTAGGTTAGCCTGTTCCCCTTGTGTAATCTTACTATGTCTGTGTCCTTTTCGAGTAAACTTCTGAGTTTTGAAAGCATCTGAGTGTTTTAATTGATAAAGTCTCGAGTCACAATCCCCAATTATAAGACCGCCTGTCGATTCACGATCCTGAAGAAGAGTTCCGAGGCCTGCCGATTGCGAGCTAGTCGTAGGTCCCGAATTCCCTGGAAGAAACCTATCTCAGGGTATACACACACACACACACACTGTCTCACTCAAATTCACCTTCCTAACCTCCCTCCTCACCTTCTCCCGCATTCCCGCGTTCCCCGCTCAAATCCAATGTATTACACTTGTCATAATTATAAGACCGTCTGTCTTTAATGTTAACAAGTGGGAGGTGCAATATTCGAGGGACAGGGAGCCATTGTAGTGGGATGGAGCGTAGTGTTCCATTCACTGTGCACAGAGCAGTATTTGACCTCCCTGCCACTTAACGAACGGATTTCGACAGTTTTGGTGGGTTTAAAAAATCTATCATTGACGAATAATTTAACTATGGAAATGATCTTTAAAAAAAATACATGTATTAAATTAGAAGAGAAATTAGACTGAGATCCTTATTATCTAAAAATAGGGGGACTGTATTGCCGCCCGGTGAATAGAAGTTGAGAGTTGAGAGACGGGCGAGGGAAGGAGCAGTAGGAAGGAAACACAGGAAGGATTTGGACAAACGACCCGTTCTTATGGAGCCGAGATCAGCTCTGAATATTTTTCCACACTTGACTTGTCCGCCGAATTTCTTGCAGGTTGAATATATGTGTTTTTAAATATAATATGCGAGTGTATACTCGTACATATCACATATTATGTTTTTTAGATACCCTTTAAAGTCTTCAACAATGCAAAGTCTAATACCACTCGTAGCAATATGTTTCGAGAACGTTATTCCATTGTATCATTTTATACTTACCCCAAAGATAAAAGAGATTCCTGTCTTACCGACAATTTAAAATAATGAAACTCAAATTAATTATCTAGATCATTAAAAAAGGCCCCACTGACCGATAGCAGAGGAAACTTCACAAAACACGGTCCACTAATTTCACAAAAAGAAACTTGACAAAATTAAACAAAAGAAAATAAGTAATTACTGGATTCGCTATAACTTTTTGGCACCTTGTTGAAGATTTTCATTACACGCCGGTAGGTACTGAAAGTGTTACAGAAAATGGCTTTGTCCTACTTGGAAACTTTTTTTAGTTTAAACACGGAGAAATAATGTATTAGATGACCTCGCCACCAATCTATTCGACCATAGTATAGTATTTTAGATTGAATTGCAAATGAAGATTGAACGAAAAGGGTTTGTTTTAGTTTGTGTTGGTTTTTACGTTTTTCGGTCGTTGTGTCTGTACGTGTTTTTATGATCTGACAATATTGTAACCCAATTTGACATTTGTAGGGTTAGTAGGAACCCTAAGAAAATAAAATGAATTTATATCGACATTATCCTGTGAGTGAGAACTGAAAAATATAAATATCGATGCCAGAAAAGGAAATTATTGAATGAGGCTGGGATACATTTGGTATGTTATTTAGAGGTTTTTTGCCTTTGGATGGAGAATTTATAATATAGTTACATTTTGACGATGATACCTTTGCAGGGTATCAGAAGACGGAATAAAGACGCAATGTTTTTATTAAGGTACATTCCCACCTCATCTATTCTATGATCCATGAAATAGACCAGTGGGTACAAGTTTGTCCATAGAATAGAAGACCAATGTTGATCAGCTCCAATTTGAATTCTTTTCTATTTAAAATAGACCTTAGAATAAAACCGTGTGAATGACAGTTGCTGCGCATAGTACAGTAATTTTTATGGCTATGTCCAATGAACAAAAACTTTTTCTTTCGAAGATTTGCTGCGTCACTTTGAGCTTCGCAAATACAAATTAATTGAAATAGCCAGGGTCGTTTCCATAATATCTTATGCCTTGTGGAGTAAGTATCTCCATAAAAAAATCAGCCGTTCAACTTTAAAACGTTTAAAAAAAATAAAGAAAAACACGATTGAAAAGACTGCATTGACCGGGAATCGAACCCGAGTGTGAGATATGCGAGTATTCTACCACTGAAGCACAGTTGATACGCTATAGAGTTTCATTATTATGCTATATTAATATTTTTTGCAAAAAAAAATTTGTTAAAAAATCAAAAACAAAAATTCAGAAAACCTACCTTGCGATAATGAGGCTGCTGGGACTTGTAAAATAATACAAAAACAGAAGAAATGTCAAAAAAACCTTTTTATATAATAACTGTAAACTGTAATTGAAAAAGAGTGGAATATACTCTCAGTATCGCCCTGGTGAAAGACCACCATTCAGAATTAAAATGTTGCTTTAAATTGCTTTTAGCCATATTTGGTGATTAGATCTGAATAGCCAGGTATTTCCCCACTTTCTTATTGCCCTTCTCCTTCCCCTCTCCAATACCTTCAGCCGCACAACATTCTCCAATCGGGGATTCCATAGTCTCACTGGCTCCAGACGGTTGGGAGCAGTTGGGACTCTTGTGCGGTATTCATACGAAAAAAAACACGATTTTACGCCAAAGCAAGTATTTTTATATAAAATCCTGAAGAAGGTTCATACTTAACCGATTGGTTTATGTATTCAATGAAGTGGTGCTAAGTGAAAAATTTGTATTCGAATCTAATTAATTACCTCTAACAACAAAGAGATTGCTTCCTGTCAAAAAATAATAATTCTATTTGACAGCGCGCCAGACTTGCTAGAGATGGCTAATATCTATAATGGATGTCTGTCACTATCACTGTTACCTATTTAAATTACTGCTGTTTTTTTAACCAGTTCCCGATATACGGAGACTCAAGGATTCATTTACGATATTTTTGTTTATAATATAGGTACATAAGTTTTACATGTTTAAAAAACCACCCCCAAAAATATTTCTTCAAACCAGTCCCAAAAGGAGCCAGTTTCTCTGAAAAATAACATCTTGCGATCCAGTGACCGCAAAGTTACCGGTACAATTTATTAAGGAAAATAATATATACCATCTCTAACTGTTTCACTTAGAATGAAGGGACAAAAGTGTGGCCTCCTTGGTTGTTGGCAGTGCAGCGTGGCATATAGGGCCTAAATCACACGTAAATGATTCAGAGAAAAACAGGCTCTACGCACCACCAATTAATATGCAATTCGTAAAATAATTGGGTGACAAAACATTTTCCGTACATTTTTTTATGATCGTTCAGTGCACACTTTGGCATCCTAGAGACCCAAAGACCTAGTTGTAATGCTGCCAGCGCAATAGAAAACAAACTTATTAAATTTTATGCGATATTGTAGGTAATTATTAAATGATTTTGGAAATAATTTTGGTACCGCTTCAGAGATTGCGCCTATGTTTTTTGCACAGTATATGGCATATCAGGCGCTTGAAACAATAGAAATAGCGAAACTTTAGTGTCTACCATAGAAATGTTAATTCTATGAGAGACCCGATAGACAGTCGAAGAGAATAGAGCAGATGGGAACTCAGAATCATTAGGTTTTTTCAAACTTAACTGTTTTTGTTTTAATGATATAAAAAAATGAGAAAATATATGGAAAGTTATACACGAAATACAGCTCTCAAGTTTTCGACATTCTTAGAAAACAAGGCCAGATAATTCCAGAATTAGGACGAGCTGGTGATAGATACTATTTTACACAAATATGACAATTTGCTGAAAACAACTGCCAATGAAACGAGCTGTAATTTTTTAATGGTTGCTGTATTTTCATTCGTGTTTATAAGAATTATGTATTGTATTTAAAAGCTAGCATTCGCATCGAGTGACCAATCTCGTTTTTTACATGTCAATGGGGGGACAGTAACCATTTTTATCAATTTAAAATTTTAAAACAGAATGCAAGTTTTAAAGTTCGTAAAATTTGAGTCATTAATTTAAATACATTTCGGTTCGTGAGATTTTTAGCAAAGGTAATATGTAGAAAGTGGAGTGTACCGAGCGGTGTTTGTTTGTTTGTTTGTTTGTTTGTTTGTTTGTTTGTTTGTTTGTTTGTTTTATTCCGACCTCGATGAGATTTTACACACATGACCACCAAAACAAGAGAAATGTCACTGTCTATATGAGATATC